>JAQGAB010002107.1:0-13198 GCA_034696565.1 Isotomurus graminis
GGGAAACACCTTGGATAAACTTTGTCCCATGATCTTTGGATGTCTTAATCGTTGATTATTACTCTACCAGTGCGGTGATCATGCTGTGAGTGCATGATTTTCCAGAATGACAGCCGGATACAAAGCATACCAAATACAGATGGAACAGTCACTGGAAGCAGTTTAGTAAATCCATGTAAAATTGGAAAATAGTTAACCTCAGATAATCTCAATTTAGAAACATAACTTACAGCCGAGATGGACAAATGTCAACAAATAATGGGTTTAGATGAAGTGCTTAAGAAATCACACATCATTTGCATGCATTTCCCCAACGCGATCACCGCATCTTAGTATGAGTCTACAGACGACTACAAGTGACTTGCCAATCTTAGAGTATGACAAGTCCATGTTAATTTTAAACCACAGATCAAAATGTTATATCAACACGACATGTTCAGCCGGTCTTTTCTAAGAGATTTCAAAGTCCTTCTCAAGATCAGTGTGTCAGTCCAGAGTGCATTTCATCATTAAAAATTGCCATCCCATGCAACCACCACATGGTGATAGATGACTTATCATATAGCCAAGCACGCATCCACTCATTAGGAATTAATATTATACCGATTAGGCTATTTTATGATGTAATATAACCAGAAGATTGGGTTCTTCGCGACCTCGTTCATTGTCATGATGCGTCAGGATGCCTCACACCTCGTACTTTGTACTTTGTCTGGAGTGATTCAATTTTTTCAATAATCCAGACAGGACCGTTCTATTTTGATATCGACTATTTAAATATACTCAGCATGAGTTCAACTCATGATTCTAATATACTGCAATGCACACGTTTGTCTGTGTGTGTGTCTGAAAATCCATGCATATATGTTGTGTCAATTGAAATTGATAATCATTGGATTCATATATGGAGTATGTACTACATATACACGCTAAAATTTAGTTTAAAATTAACAGCAAGGACTTCCATTGTATCATTCATAATATTTAAAATCATATTATAATGATTTGTTTCCCTCTTTGTAATATAGCTAATCATGTTCTCAGCACGTGTACCACCCTTTGACTGGCCAAAGTACTGTCAACTGTTCCGGTTTGAAGTTTGAACTTATCAGAGTGTAAGCCTGTCAATATGGCAAGTACCACATGCATGGAAGATATATATTCATATGAGCTCCTATAGCTATTCGCGTGTCCTGACCTGGACCTAATTACTTCACACAATTTCATAAACTTTGATCAGCACCCGTTCTCGACTTTGACCAGAGGATAATGATTGACTGCTGATACTTCCAATAGCTTTGGCTTGTGCGTCAACAAGTCCCACGCAACCACAATGCTTATCTTTCAATTGCCAAATCGTTCGTTGGGCACAGAGCAAAGGACAAAGGTAGCGTTCTCAATGGATCAAGGAAATGGACAATTTTATGGAGGAAATTCAAAGAAATTACGTGTACAACTGACTGGAATGATCTTTGATGATACAAGGAGCATTTAATATTATAATGAACTCACCTTCAACCAACAGGAATCCAATGAAGGAAAACAATATCGTAGCTACAGCAAATCCCAAAAAGATGGAAATCGGAAGTGAACAGGCAATGGAAACAGCCAGAATCAGTAAAGATGTGATAGGATTCTCAGCCGCGTAAGTTTTTGCTTGTCCCAAAGCTCGGGTGACAAATGGAGGAACTTTGATACGGGAGAATGTGTTCCCTAAATCACAGGATAATTAGTTAATTGAAATTTGGGTTTACTGACTTCTGTACCTCATCAAATCAAATCTATTATCATTTCTTACCAATCCATTTCACACGGTCCTGGACGTCCTTTTCAAAAGCTGCTGTTTCCCAATTGAAATCTCGGACATTATCCACATTTGACCCTGAAAGTGAAAAATTCCAAAATTCATTGTTTATCCAGACAACGCGTTCAACACTTTAAAATGTTAGGTACCATTGCCTAGTTAAATACTTAATTTAATGAGATTTACAACTCAAGAAACTTTCCATCGTGATGAGTACAATTGTACAATACTATATTGCATTACCACGAAGACTATATGAACCAATCATAACTATACCAGACAAAAAATGCATAGCCAAGGAAGTATGAAATCAACTGAAGAATTCTAAAACAAGTTCTTATGAAAAATGTGCAGTTCCTTGATGCACCTGAAGCCTCTCTAAGTGGTCTGGTGGAATCAAAACGCGATTCTGCATAAAATTTCAGACTATATTTTGTATCATTTATCAACACGCTTCGCAACCACTTTACTGCATCCGATGAGTTGATTAAGTACCTGCAATATGTAGCTGTTTCCTAGTTGCTAAACTAGTGTATCTTCATCTTAAATTGAATTTTTGTTATCAAGCCCTATCCAGGTAGTTGCTCTATGAAGAGATTTCCTTTCTGTCATGCATTGCGAACCTAGACCGCAACCATCATCATATCAAGTGACAAACTAATTCACAGCTTGCATTTTATTAGTTGAATTCTTTCTGGCCTATTGGACAAACAATATGTTTTCACATCACAAACGATAACCCGAGGTACTTAAAGTTACCATTCCCAATATTAAATTTTGACTGAACAAATAGATTTGGATTTTAATAAGTTGTAGAGAATTGAATGAAATAATAATCACCAGGTCATAAAGCTTAAGAATGTAAGTAACATCAATATGTCACTGAGTCCTGGCTAACCAGCACAAAAAGCGTGAAATTATATCTATACAAGCTATATAATGAGTTACGTTCCTACATGTACACATCTTATGTTTCTCCTTGACTTTGAGAAGTCCTTTGACATTATCAGATTAAAATGATATGGAAAGTTGGAGTAATTAAACTATGATATAATAAGCAGCAACAGGGTGAAAAACTCATTTACTCAGCCATAAATGAAAGCAGAATATGGAATATTTAAAGTTAAATACATTTATTAAATGCTTAGTCAGCTAATGACAATTCCAAACTCAATATGTAAGCTGAAGGGATTTGCTGGATTTTTAGGTTAACATCTTCAGCGTTGGATTACTCGTAGTCGTACAACAAATACTAGCTTGTTCCGTAAACGAATAAGTAACATACATATGACATGTATTCTATGTGCTAGTTCAGTTTCACTTCTGTACAAGTCGTCCATCCACGCCCACTTTTATTGTTTTTGATTTGTAGTCACAATTTAAGATAACTTTTTGACATTTTGGTCTGGTCTGACGTGGGTCTAAAAAGTTTCATTTTAAATTGACATTCAAATCTGGGAGGGATGTGATGATGTGAAGCATATACGCTAGGGTATAATGATTAAACAATCTACTCCTCTGTTCCTTCATCCTTCCAGTTTTCAAGTCATTGTATTCTTATCGATCGATATTACCCAACTTTTACATTTTTACTTAAGATTAATACTGGTTATATATACAGAGTTGAATGACAACTACTACAACTTCATGAAAACATGTTTCCCTTGCTATTAATTCCATTTTTGTACTGATAAATTTTTTTCTCTTGAAAGTTCCTGATTGTCTGTATAAGAACTGGGCTGTTGCAGTAATACCAGTCTCAGAACCCGAAAAAGTGCTATGTGAGATTTACAAAGTTCAGAAATTCCGTCTACTTACACCCCTCTAATGATGATTTCAATGGAGTGTGAAAGTAGTATCGTATTGCAAACGGCTTGTTGAAATGCATTTTCTCAAAGAGCCATGACACTGATAAAGACATCCTGGCGATTGAACTTTGCTGTGCATGTTTTGTTTCATACTTCCAGTGTTCGTCAGACTCATCTATTAATCTGCCATCGTGGGACACAACAATAACGAGTGTGTGATGCATATTCAGTTTACATCGTTTTTCATCCACTCTGAGCATAAGTACTACAGTCCAAGTTAAACACTGTTTACAAGGAAGTCTTCCTGCTTCCTTGCATTTTTCAGATGCAGAGAGTTGTAAATATCTGGTACACATGGGTGTGTAGTAAACAAAATGATGAATTGTTTCTCATATCGTATTGGGTATAGCCTGTTCTGGTAAATATATTCCTATACATGGAAGTAAAGGCTGCTTGAAATGTAGTATTACAATTGAACGCTTCCAGATACTACTAGGTCGGTACAATAATATGTTGTTTGGTTCCTCCTCATCTCATTCAATACTTACAATCAGGCTGCTGTAGCCCTGACAGAAACCACTCTTTGATGATAGCAAATTGGACTTTAAACTTTGGAACTGCTTTTACAGAGTAAATAACGCACATCTCATTCACTTGAATGTTACGTATCAACCAATATCTTTTCAGCTAGATTTTTTGTCATCCACAGATTTATCATGCTAATGTATTGCGAAGTCTTTCGTACCCTCAAAAACAATGACTCGGGACTTACTAGAAAATAGAGTTGAATGGAAAAATTCTTAGCGTGCATTTGATGGTAGTAATCGACTTAATTAACTAGGATATAGTACGCTGCTAAATGTACGATTTCCTAAGTTTCTTCTTCACGTATACACAATTTGACCTTATTTCAAGGAATTTTCCCATCCTACTTACGCACGATGCACTTAAGTAGTAGATACACGCAACGCAAGTAGTTTTGTCTGGATATGTCTAGTAAAATTATTAATACAGGTAAACTCGTTGTTTCCACTTGCAGAAATTCACCGAGAATAATGAGGGATGTAATCTTTATCAATTACTTCACGCTAGTTTACACTATCTTTTTCCTGCTCCATGACCATCATCAATCATTAAGACTAAAAGCAAGGAATTATTATGAGGCTCAAAATATTTACTTTGATATTAATACATGAATGAACCCTGCCCTCCAGTCTTCCATGGCCCTTTTTTCTAGCTAGTTCTAGTATAGAAATCACGAGTGGTTCACGTGCTCAAGGAATGAAGAGTTAGACTTTGTACCCTGTACACCTCTAGCTTGGACATTAAGATGAAACTTGCAATGTGAATCCCTGTGGTTAACGGCTACATAAAAAGAATATTCATCAGTATAGAGGTAAGTAGGTTCCTCTACCCATGTATAATGAAGAGGTGAGTAATCAAAGGTCACTTTCCAATATCCTAACAAATAACAGCACTTCCTAAATAGGCACATATCTCTAAGTTAGTACGTGCATGCATAGATAGTATGAATGCTATAGGTGCACGCATTCAAGTCATGATGACTTGAGATGACACTGATAAAGTTCTTTGGATATGCCCTCAATCAAAAGACAAGGATCGGACTTTGATTCTACTATATATGTACTTCAACAGTTTGCTGTTTTTTTCTAAAATCTGTATCTTATATTTTTTGCTTACTAAAGAAAAATACGAAGTTGTAATGTAATACACGGTCATCTACACCGTTTGCTATGATAAGGCTATACATGAAAATTTGCATTTGTCAACCACGCGAATGAACATGAGCACCGGTGACCGGTCTTTGATCATCTACTGCAATGCTATCAGATCGCAATGGACTTCAGCCTCACAACTTCCACAATTGACACTATATTTTATCACTCTGTATTGTGTAATAGTTGAATGGAAAAGCTGCTGAGCTTTCGTCTGATGTCTGCATTCATCCCGAGAATTTATAGCCACTCACACTTCACCTAATCGGTCATTTACATTTTTACATAATACTGACTTCAAACTGGTGTTCAAAACCTTTCACGCAATATGGAAAAAAGACACACCTACCGAGTGAACCACTTGAGATCGATTGGAAATCTTAATTGTTTCCTCCAGCCCAGAGTCAATTTACACTACATAGGGATGTTTTGGATTGCATAATGCTGAGTACACTCCCACTGCAGTTGAATAAATGAATACTTGCATAGCTAACTGAATAAGAGTCTGTTTACTACAACCGCGATCAATGATTCGTGAAACTTCCCAAGTAAAGTCATTCACTTATACTTATGGTTCTTAAAATGCTATTTCTGTCATGCAGGCAACGGCAGGCTAATACAGTATAATGTAAAAATACTAAAGATATTTTCTAGTCTTACAGTACCTTATACAATTCATAAATGAATGTTAACTGAAGACTTTTAGTCACGTTT
Organism: Isotomurus graminis; assembly: GCA_034696565.1. Classification (NCBI taxonomy): domain Eukaryota; kingdom Metazoa; phylum Arthropoda; class Collembola; order Entomobryomorpha; family Isotomidae; genus Isotomurus; species Isotomurus graminis. The sequence goes on from JAQGAB010002107.1 coordinate 6,063, forward strand.
CATGCTACAGACTTTCCTCAGTTATGAGTCAACTAATAACTTGTACGGTTCTACAGTTACAAAGATTGCCAATTTAGACTCACGCACACGTGTTTATGCTCATCAACCGTGTGAACTCAGATAATTTTAATTGAACAAAGGCAAAATGACAGTTTCATATCGCAAATCACAATGATTTTGGCTATGACACAACAAAGCTAAATTGAATGGTAGCCACATCCTCATGGAAGACTACAGTTGTAGCGAAATGGAATGTTACGCAAGTAATGAGTACCGATTACTGAAGAGAGAAAAACAACTCAAAGGTTGATTAAAGTAACCCTCACGCTCCTGGCTACGATAAAAATGCCATAGCTGAGACAAGTGCAGCAGATTCAAACAATAGTAAAAACAAACTACTCATGTTACATAAGAAGTCAAAGGTTAACCTTACCTGGGAAGTATCTGAGAACTTGGTAAGAGGAAGCGTCTTCCATGATGCTACTTCTTTGAGATTGCGAAGTACTATGAGAACAGGAATAATCCTTAGACCCTCTTTCGGGAGTGACGCTGCCTCGTCTCAAAACTTGAACGCTTGCTCTTCTAGAAAAGTCTTTTTCGCCGTTGCTTCTTGTGACAGCAGCAGCGGCAGCAGATTGACTCCGGTAAACTGTGAGAGCTTGGTTGATTCTGTTATGAAATGCAAGGCTGGAGCTTTGTCTTCGACTGATTACAGGACTGTGAGAGGCTGACCCAGCTAAGGAAGACACTCCAGATGAAGAGTCAAGCTCTGTTATTTCACAGTTAGGAACTGATGATGCAGATTCGTCTGTAGTTGGAAGACTTCCCAAACTGCAGTAACCTCTGTCTAAGGGTGGGCTGCCTTTTGGAGACGACTCGTTAGAAGGCGATCTTTGAACGATGTTAATATTATTACTAGAAATACTCGGACTACGGGATCCACACAGAGCTCGGTTGTTGCCTTGTGGAAGTTGATCACAAATGTCAATATTGTTGGGTTGTTGACTATGGAATTCGATAGACTCTGGGGGTGCAGAGTTAGCACGAAGAAGTCCTCTACCTCTGTTACTCTCACGGTTGTTCACGAAGCTGTCAACTTGGACTTGGAATTTGATTCCGACTCTAACTGTTCTGACTCTACTAGGGTCTGTCACCAAACCTTCTCCACTGTAGTTGAGGCTAAACCTTTTGACAATTGAGCCTATCTTGGGAATTATTCTTGAGCTCAGATTGGAACTTATTAGATCTGTAACCACATTACGAACTCCTCCAGGTAATGGTTGTATCTGAAGCTGGGGTGTTTCTGGCTGTTGTGGACTTGGAGTCGGGGAAAACTTATCTGTAGAAATCATGAGTCTCTATTGAAGGCTGGAGAAAGAGTCTTCTCCAGAATAAGTATTTAATATTATATTGTAGATGCACTGGGGTTCTCTCCTCAGCTTAGACTTCTCTTGTGAATGCTGATGAGTGAGACTGCTGTGGAAAGGTTTAGAAGATGAGGTTATATAGTAGTGGTGTGTATTAGAGAGTTGTTGACGAGAGTGCAGTGTAGGATTGGGTCCCAGCAGGATTACTTGTTGCTTGTGTTATAAAAATTCACTTTGTTGTGTGTATTCTATTACTTCTTGCCTATGGGCTTAAACAACCTATACTCCGATGTGTAGGTTAAAGTACTTGCTCTACGAGACGCAATCATGAATTCTTCTATTCTTTAGATCTCGGACTTAAACGGCTGATTGGTTAAGCGATAGGAATGAAACCCTTAGACACGATTGTATATGCAAGTCACACAAAAGTTCAGGACTCCAGAAGAGGTTATGAGAGTTCTTTACAACTTCAAAGACCTTTTTTCCCCTTAGTAAATGACGGGTTTAAATAGTAGCCTCCTTTTTTCAAGAGTTATGATAATATCTTTGCGTTAAGGAGGAAATAGGAAGTGACTTATATAGTCAGGTTTAACTGGAGATATACGAAGGAACTTAAACTTTGGTTTTCTTGTTATAGCTTTTTCAGATGAGAATTGACTTTGGTACGAAAGCTCAGGGTTTTTCGTTTGACATTTGACGAAGATTAACAAGGGGTTTGTAAAAAGCCTTAAACTCAGACCATCTGTAGGATGAGACAGCTTGGAAAACAGGAATGAAGATTAGAGAGAACTTGTCAACTATTTAAAGAGATTTTTTCGTACTCTACATGGAAATATCAGGATGTTATATACTTTATGAAGGACCGTGTTAAGACTTCTGAAGACAAGTTAAGGAACTAGAGTAGGTCTCACTGTAGAAGCTTACGTGAGACTGATTGTTTAAGATGTAACGATCGTTCCCAACCGTGCGTTATATACTTGTTTGACCACTATCAAAGGTTGCTGCGCGAAGAGTTTCTATTTGGACGATATGAAAAGTTTGTTGGTTTACCCTACCATTGGTTTCAGTTAGTTTAGGTAATTTTGCGAATAAGACGCAAGGTTCATTACGATACATATCATGATGTTCAGTGTTCAGAGAAGAAATGGCGTATATCTATACTATCATCATTCACGTACTGATACTTGATCTCTTCAAACTCTCTATAGTCTGAGGTCTCAATGGAGGCTTCTGAATCAAAGAGCTGACGCTACAGTACCATAGATTTGCTCAATAAACATTCATACAAGCTTACTTAAGTGTTTTTAAGCCTGTCAGTATTTGTAGTGATACGTGGATCACTATTCACTATCATACAGAATCTTTTTAAGACTGAAGTAAAATGCTCTTCGACAGAATCATATCAAAACTTTTGAGCGATGGTGAACTGGCGTTTTATTTTCTAAATAGTTTAATGCTCAATATATAATAATAATAATACTTAGGTTGTTTCAAAAAATAAAAATGATTTTAATTTCGAATTCCAAAGGTGTTACATCTGCATGCATGTTGGGTTGGGGCGTACATGTAAAAAAATGATCTGCTGTTTCAGTCTCCTTCATACGAACAGTTTTCGTAGTTAAAGAAAAAGCAAAGGAATTTTTCAACAAATCCTGTTTATTTGCTGATCATGGTCTATGCGTAGATGTACTTGCGAGTAAACTTTTTATCAAAATGCGCATAGCTGTGTCGATTGGCCAAGGTTTAAGGAGGAACTTGTTTTATACCGAAGGTAGATGGTAGAATGGCAAAAACAACTGCATGAAGGAAAGATTTTTCTACCTTTCAAACAAAGCCAGACAGGGAGATCAGCCAATGATGAGTAGGGGATGGGATTTATAACAGGTATCCAGTCATAAACAAAAACTAAATTCGGGATGCCGGAATACATATATGATGAAGGTGGTATACAAAGGTTTTTGACAGATGGCTCAAATTCTCTATTACTCATCATGGGATAACAATCACCTCATTTATTGACAAAAATACGTGACTCTCATCTACTGAGTCTATCGGACAAATCTCGAAATTGGCTCAATACAAAAACTAAAAGAATAAAAACAGGCATGTCTTTTCATTAAATTCCACACCGATTGCACTCACACACACACACACACACTCATCTTGCAATCTCTCCAACCACGAACATCTCATCACAATTGTGCGTACACAGGAAATGCTTTTTGAGTGCCATAATGGATGCAATACATGACCTAGTCAAGCAAACCCCCATTACAAAATGTACTTACCTCTCTTTACATATATTCTGTTTATTATCATCGCATCACAAGCGTTTGCTTGTTTTCTGTTTATGTATCTCATCTATCTCGCGTCTCGCCAAAGTTTCGTCAAAAACTAATATATAACACAAGTATACAATGATGCAATGCAGAAAACGCTTTTGGACTCATACGGTCAGCGGTGCACAATCAACAATAAACTAATGTAAGATTGTCTACTTGGCATATCTGTGCTAAAATAATATCGCACAACTATAATATAGTTAAACGTGTTATGAGTCCATTGCTCCGCGGACATATATGCAGCTGTAGTAATTTGTACAAATGAATGCGTTCATGTAATTCTACTTTCCAGTTGATCAATGAGCGTTTCACAAGTTTGTATGAAATTCTTCAGCCTACGCTATCACAACTATCAATGATATATTATTATAGTCACATTCATCAGACAGACGATTAAGCTAGGGACACTAGAACTGCGATTAAATCTTCAAATGCTGTTATTTCTTCTTCTGTAGAAGGGTACTTCTTCACCGTTCCATCAAGTAGGGTTATCTTTCCAGGTTCATATTTATTCCGTAACTCTTCTATTTTCCGCTGAGCATGTTTGATTCGTGATTTCACAAAAACAGCAACAACTGCAACAGATACACATGAATACTTATCAGAATTTCAAATCAGCTATAAAATATTAAACTCCTACGGCAGCACTTACTAATGAATCCGCACACAAACCACAGAACTACCACAGTCGGTGGTCCAACTATCCACGCCACCGTTTTGGCATTTTTCCTAGTTCTCTCAACAAAGTTTCTCTTCCGAACATCCAGCCATAGACATTTAAAAGAGTTCCAGAACCACGGATTATCACATCCAAGTCTTGTAATAGCATTTCTGTAAGATTCTGTTGTTGAATTTGTTTCAGACAAACTACTTTCACCAATCTTTTCCATGTCCAAAGTATCTTCACTTCCTTCCAACTTCTCATGCAGTTCAGCATGAGGATCTTTTTCATCCACGAATTCTTCCATTAAACGATCTCCAGAATCGTTCTCTCCTCTACTCTCCTTTGTAACCTCAGACTCATATTCATCCACGAGTTGGTGGTACATTTCGTCCGAATACGAATCAGAGTCTGTCATAAACATGTCTTTACCTTTGCCATCACATGTGCTGTAGCAGCAGATGCTGAAAAGCAAGAGTGAGGAGTAATAAGCTTTGAGTCGCATGTTTGATTGAGATTCTAGCAAGGCCCGGAAATTCACTGGATCTAACCAGACATTATTATGTAAAAACTCTATTCAAAGTTTCTAAGAAACTATAAGCAGGGGCTCTTATGAAACTATAAACCTACTAACTACTTCGTAGAAAAGTACCGATATTGCTTTGTGCTGGAGAGAAACTGAAATAACGGTCACTCTTCACTCACTTTTCGCCTCCTTCACTTTCCCCACTTCGCTTAAAGCTATTAAGAGCTATTATTGAAGTAGTATGTGGCAAGGTCTGGTTTGTGAGCTTAATTATAATTAAGTCGGCTGATTAAACTAAAGGGGTAGCGCTAAAGTCTCATCTAGACTCCGAATATACGGAAACCGAGTTAGGCTTTTGCCAAAACTCCACTGACTAATATTTGCATTATAAATTAGAAAGTGAGGATGACGAATGAATGGGGAAAGACTGATTCAGATCACTGTGGATTTATTCAACACTTGAATTTTGCAAATATAGTTCCTGTCATGTAGACAAAACTCATTATTAGACTGGCTTGGTAGATGCTTCATATAGGATTGAAATGTGGCTCATCGCTGAATCGAACTTTCTGGACAGACTTGGAGGAGGCAGGAATCCCAACACTTCCCTTATTGCTGAGGATGCCTTTGGGAGTAGGAGGGACATGGAGGTGAGGGTTGTACAAGCCATTCTTTCCCAGGTAGAAGACGGCACAGTCTGCGTCAAAATCTGAGATTTCAATGCCAACTAGTCCACGTTTGTGTGAGGGCGGTTGGGTGAACCCTTCGTTGTGCAAACTTTCTGAAGGACTTAAGATGGGTTTGTGCTTCCTTTGCTTGTTGGATCCCTCAGCCAGTACGCCTGTTGTGATATCTGCCGTCCTTTTCATGGAAGGAAAGCGCTTATGCCAACTCTCCACTTCGTCAGCGAGTTTTGGGAACCACTTTTCAACCCATGTCTTGTTATTGACACTTTTATCGACTGCAGATTTCTGGAGAAAAGTAATCATAAGTTGGTGTTGCATAATTCTAGTTGTAGTTGTTTAGGATTTACATAAGGACTCATCTAATGACGTTGATGAAAATTCATGGATTGCTTACTTCGGTAAAAAGTGACGAAGGAATAAACAAGTTTTCCCCTGATTGTCCACAATATACGAGCGGCTGTTGATGGGAAGGAGTTTCGATCGATTCAATGTCATCCGCATCCTCATCGGCAAGACCATTGGCGTTATTCTTGTTAACGTCTTTTTGGGGTCGGATGGGAGAAAATATTTCTGATCTTGCCGTGATTCTTGGTGCTCCTGAAATGCGAAGCTTTGTTCCTGGGGGAATTCCTTTGGCCTCTAGTTTCTTGCTGATGGGCACGATGGAAGAAGTCCGCGAGACGTTTGGCGAGGATTCTACAGATTCTTGAAAGCTGGAGCGATGCCTAAACATACGTCCTTGGGGTTTTTCCAGCTTCTTTGCTGTCGACGACTCAAGGGTGACAGTAAGTGGTGGGAGTGACTTGGATTTAAGGACTTCCAAAGAATTTTTCGTTTGCATGAGTGGAGACTTTGTTGGCTTGACTTGTGGAGCAGAATTGTGTTGTGGAGAGGTTTCTGAAGCCAGAATTTCTGGATTGCTAAGAGAGTCTAATTGAGGTCGAGTTGATGAAGGACTACTTTTCGATTTTATGACTGTTTTGGAACTCTTTAAAAGGGGCTTGGATATTTTCTTAGACTTGGGGGATTTGTTAGATAATGGGGATGGCTGTTGAGTCGTCACTGTATACTCATTGTCTCTGGTTAAAGGACACAGAATCATATAAAAATGTTAGTGAGGTTCATAGATGCCTAAATAGATGATCTCTTGAAATTTCACCTCGCGACTGGACCAACAAAGGGCCAGGAAGACCTCGATCGTGGCGGAATAAGTGAGTTGGAGCCTGACAACGCTCTTGAAGGTCCGTTTGGGGAAAGGGATACCGCAAAGTTCCGTCTCGCCATGTATTGATTAAAAGATTGCCGTTCAACTGGGTCGTTAAAGTCAATAAATGTGGAGTGATCAAACGTCACACTTCTTCCTTGGGCAGTGTCGGTTGGTGCTCTCCTTAATCCTTCCTCAAAAGGTGACAGAGGAAAGCTACGAATAATTCTTTTCTGCAGTTGGGTTACTTGATGTTGGGCCCATCTGACGCGGAGGACTTGCTCCCGAGCAGACAGTGACATTTTGTATTTATTACTGATTTTGCATTTACAAAACTGATGAAACTAGAG
>JAQGAB010002108.1:0-13195 GCA_034696565.1 Isotomurus graminis
TAAATAATTCCTTTTATTGTACGTGCTATTTCTGCCTACTACCAAGGTTTATTTTCCACTAAATCGACGTAGCCCTGTCCTCCTCAGTGGTCATCCCAAGGACGCCAGGCCTATATTCAGCGCAGCGTAACCAGACCGTTACAATCTAATGAATGTTGTAATACAGTTATAATCATAGTTTATTACAGTGACCGATAATGCATAATTGTATTCCCAGGAAAATTGGGACCAGTGCTTAAACATCCACGACATGCAATTCCAGAACTCACATCCGATATTGATGGAAAATATACAGAAGTGACATGGAGGTTGCGATAAGTTTTGGCCAAGTTTCACATTCATCCATTTAATGTAAATGTACTAAATGTTGAAAAAACCTCATTTCACTCTAATATAAATCTTTTTAAGTCGTGAATTCGTTTTCGTATTGTTTCAATTTTTGTTAACGAAGACAAATTACTGGAAACCCTTACAAATCAACGTATATATTTTAACTCTCTTCACTTGTTCATAAATTAAGTGAATTGCACATGAATTGAAGTCTCGACTTATAAACAGTTGAACGTAATGCAAATAAATCATTTCATTCAGAATTCATGTAAGCCTACACGGTGTTTGTAACTTGATTCAATCAATGAAACTGGTTTTTTTAGCACACTACAACCTCCATCGACGTGAGGAATCATCTGTTCACATGCACTCGATCTTTATATACACTTTAGAACTTAACTTTTAGATACTAATATATAAATCCCTTTAACTCAAGGAGGTTTCTACTTTTTATAAATTAACCCTCAAGCACTCAACATGTATATTGCACCGGGTTCAACCCAGGGCAACAAAACAGGTGGCCAAGTTCAACGAACGCAACGAAGTGTCAACCCCTTATTTAATGAATTCTGGTATTATTTCAATTGAATCCTGCAGAATAAATAGTCAACTAGCTTACCTGTTTCTAAATGACTCTCTAGATTTCTTGGTAACATAAAAGATAATGGTTTCGTCGTAGAACAAGTCAATGCAAGCGTAAAAGTATAAAACCCTAAATCAATTGTAAGAACAGTTCATTCTCTTGAGATATTCAGCAGAGCTTTATATTCATAAACTTTAAATATTCAGCATGCTCAAGTTTAAAATGCTTGTGTTCCTCTCGGTTCTACTGATCACAGTTATTATCAATTCATCAAACGCACAAGAATGTGGACGAAGAGCGCTTATAGTTTTTTGCCCACCTTCGTATGTCTGCAAGGGCGGAACTTGTTATAAAATCTTGGGTAAGTCTGTACATTTGCTTTTCTGGAGTTAAGTATTTACATTACACATATTCATAATAACAGAGGAAGGAGGGGCTAACGTAGAGTATTAACGGTTGTGGCAGCACCAAATCCAAGTACCTTGGCGGCAGCGACAAGTTGGATGATTAAGGATAGGATGGGGTGAACTCGGTTATTTATATACTTTGTTAGTTAAGGTATATTCACCTGTGTTTAGTTTAAGGAGCAATTAATCCACTTGTAAGTTGTTGGGGAATAAATGAGATTAAACTTTATTGTGGAGGTTTGTGGAGATTCGTTTGAAATGACACGAGTGATTGTTAATGAATTCATCTTGTGGGTTGTCTTATGCCGATGCCTCAGGATAACGCAGAGATTGAAGTGCGACAGTCAGCGGTATTCTGGAAGAAGAGAGGATTTTGAAGATTGTGACCACCATGATGATCCGATTCTACAATGGATGACTTCTCAAAGTCAAGGCGTATCTTAAACAACTACTGAAGGATTTTTCCACGTTCACACCCCGCTGAAGTCTTTTGGATCTTTTATAAACTTAAGCAGAGCGTGTTAAGGATTTTTAAGGAGTCTTTGGAAGCCTCACGGTGTTCAGATTAGTGCTTCATATCCCTAAGATCATTTGTAGCGGCATTGTTTAAGTTATCCTGTATATTTGTGTGTTAAATATTAAACATGGGAAGTGGAAGAATAGGTCAGTAAATGTGCCTCATCGATTTGCAATAAACGATTTCCACATGTCCTCCTTTTAAATGTTCTTCATTTGTATTTCTCATTGTGCGCATGTGTTGTAAAAAATACACGTAAAGGTCACATTCACATTCTCACGGAATTCAGGAGCATTTCTGATTTAATTTCTCGGTCGATCTCACATATGCACTCATGTAGACCTTAAACAATCCGGTTGTAACCATCACTTACACAACGTATTTAACGTATCCCACACTATTCAAATACATTTAGTTTCCTAAAAGAAGGTCATTAGCATGAAATGTCAATGTCCTTTTAAGTATGCAAATTCGTGTGGTGCAATAGATAAGCATAAGTCTACGTCACTCTCACTCACTAATTATTAACTACTCGGAGTCTCTTGTAATTTAGAGTAAGAAGTTGCACCATTACAGTCGGTTGTACCAAAGAATCTTATTATTACAGTCGCCGTAGTTTCTGATTGATTAAACCTTACGGAGTGCAAAAACAAATCCCACAGTTGTAAGAGTAATTAATGGGCAATAAAGAAAGTAACACACCACAACCAACTGTAGCATTGAATGGATAGTTTTATAGATTCCCGTACTCATATACATATAGCAAAGGATATTAGGAAATTTTTGATGGATTGATTGATAGCCTTTATTAATGTGTTATTCCTCAATTAGTACAATCGACTAGTCTTCCATGAGTAACACAAATACATAGTAGGTAATTGGACTCACGTGTATAACCCCATGAATCGACACTGTGCGCTGTTAAAAGGTTATTTACAGGTTAGTTACTTGTGTAAAGGCTTTACGATTAGGGGAAGTTATTTTTAGATATTTTAATTGTCAAACAAATAGTATGTCAAGTGAAGTCAATTGTTAAGCATGTGTAGACGATTCATTACAACTACGTCTGGTGTTAAATACAAGAAGATGTTAGGTCAGCTGGGGGTGTGGTTCGTAATAATTCTCTTCGGAGGGACAGAAGGAGGTTCGCATAGTTTGGATCCATTGACAGAAACGGAAATTGAGTTGACTACACAGAAGATAAAGAAGTCCCATTTTCTTTCGACAATACAGAAGCTGCTCTTAAGGTTCGTATTCATTTTGTTTGTTATTCCGTAGCAAACAACAAATATTCATTACATAATCTGCTTTTGAAATTTTGGTTGAAACGTGAATAAAACATGAACAACAAATTACATGGTTTCTTAAAAACCTTAATACACAGTTGCCTTTAATTACCTTCAAGAAGATTTTAAACAACATTCCGAACCAAACAAAAGCAGCTTAACTAATAAAGTTGACTTTGTCCCTCTGATTTGCATAGCGTAATGTCAATTTGACGAACCTGTTTTTGTTATAATAATCATACACTGTAAGCTAATTAATTCTTTGGTAATTAAACTGCTAATAAAGTATATAAATATTTAATATCCTAGTGACACTTCGGAATTACCTTTAACGTGTTTTAACGAACGCTAGCTATAATCATTGGAAACGCAATACGTCCATAAAGTGTAACGGTAATAAGACACGAAGTCCAAGTGACTTTCTACAGCAATCGAATACTCGTTTCCCACAAAAACAGTTCAACTACATATAATCAAGTAAGTAGGAAACATTTGAAATATTCTGCAGGTTTTAACTCAAATAAAGGAATCACCAGAGTATTATTTCTAAAGATGGCCGTTTTGGCATTATCTAAAATGTACCACTACATCCTCACAAACTTAATACAAAACTTGGATCATAGCAAACTCACAATTGGATCTTTGTATGAATATGATTCAAGTCAGGACTACTCCGAAGTTCACGAAGAACCAGAACCAAACAAACAATTGTTGAACTTCTGGTTCATTTAAACATGATTGCATTAATAACGTCATCAATATTGGGACTACAAAGGACAAGGGATCCAATGGATGGAGTGATTATCATAAGCGTTTTCACGTTGCACCTGGCAACGTACCTTAGCTTTCTCATTGGGTGCAACTCCAGCGATAGAATAGACGCAATGTCTCTAGTAAACGGAGTAATCGTTTTTGAAAGAAACCTCATGCTATACTTTCCACAGAAAGGTAAGTTGCTAAAGCATTTCCTTTACCCGTTCGTACTTAACTTATTGTTAGTAAATGTTGCAGGACCAATGGAGAAAGTTGTCAAGTTCCTACGAACATTCTACCACATGGTGAACAACTTCATGTTCTTGATGGCATTTCCTGAAACAATTTGCATGCTTTTTCTTTACGGAAACGCTCCGTTTCCTGGATATCTACTTAAGCAATTCGTGGATTCAAAATTAATCGTTCTGGTAACCAGGTTGGGATACACATTTATTTGTGTGCCTATTGTAACCATAGCAACCTTCGTGCATACTACCACAGTTGTCATATACTGCGCTCACGTTGCGGATGTCTCTTTCTTAATGTGTATACAACGAATACGGATTGGTTTTAATTTCAAACGACTTAAGGAAGTAGTAAGTGATTATAAGCAGCTGTGTATCTTATCCACAGCGTTTAATAATTTATACGGGGTAAAGGTATTCAGCCAAATTATGGTTGTAGCCATGAGCATCATGTCGATCGTTGTTAAACACTCGGATAAACTTTCGATACAATTCAAAGCTGTGTAAGGCCCTTGCGCCTGTTAAAATCAAAATAGGCGAAACCAACTTCATTGAGAGTTCTTCGCCTTTGATTATCCTGTCCTTTTGTTTTGAAAGAATAGCTTCTCTTCTTTGCCTCCAGTTAGTTTAATGTAACAAAAATCACTCATTGTTTAAAGTACGGATAGTTCCATGTGATTTATTGTCAACTATTCAAGAACTTCAGTGCCTTCATTTAAACTCATAAACGGGAACCTAGAACTGTCAAAGACACATTTCATAACATCCTTCATGCCCATTATGTACTTTAAACACAAATGAATCTATATTTTTTGTAATTGCAGAGTGTCCAGGTTATTATTACGAACGCAAGAGGCTACTCGAAACAAATGAGAATGATTTTATGACTCTCATAACAAAACCTGAATCATCAAAAGTTTTAACATTAATGGAATACCTAAAATGTGTTGTAAACACGCGTGAGAATTGGTTAACTCTATTTGGAAGTCAATAATGTTCTTAGTTTAAGTCAATATAGTGAAAGTAGCAGTAGTGCCTTACATAATTAATTAATATCTAAGCTAAGAGATGTTTCTATAGTCTTGGCCACATCATTCATGAACATTAATAAATCAAACTGAACTGATAACATGCTTCATGTTTAAGATTTAATAGTTTATGCTACACTACTTTAACCCTCGTTACAACACATAACAGCAAGAACATTCATTTGCAAGGACTCGTTATTGAAATACGTGTGATTAATGTGCTTTTGAACAATTGACACTGAAAATAAGTTGTTTAAACAAAACAACCCAAATTAAACTCCAATCTCCACCAATGCAGTGTATCTTGCTATTGAATTCAGTTCGTGATTCATGAGTTAAACTCTGGTTAGATTAATTTTATTGTCCTGCAAATATACGTGGCATTTTATATACAACACACACGAAAGCCGGATTTAGTTCAACATTCCGTACTCAACTTGGACTTGTTGGCTTACACGTGTATTTGTTTCATCAAACTAAATCCAATTGTAAAACAACTTCTGAATTAATCCTGTTTTTAATAATGAATTTTCAAACGATACTTTGTACATGAAACAAGTAGACAAAGTGATTTACTTCACTCACTATCAGTTGCGCACTCCGCTCCCACGTGAAACAAACTCAATCATTTTAACACTGCAAGGGAATCAAGTCATTCATAGTTCATAGTAATTGGAAACATTTTACTTGTATGATCATTAACTACTTAAAGGATAATCACGTTTGTAGTGATGAAATGTCTAAATTGAAATATCTAGAAAAGTGTTCTTTCGATTACTTCATATAATTTCAACGTGTCATGATTCTCTAGATTTTAATCCGTTTCTACCACAAATAGGCGCTTATAAAAAAAGCAACAATGATCAAACCAAAGATCAAGGCTGCCTCCTATAGAAACGACGTGTAGTTTAATCCGCCTCCATCACGCGGTCTTCTAATCCGTTGTTGCTCGAAACTTGTTTTTATTTCAAAGAATAATCCTTTTAAACACGCCTTTAATTTGCGATGTTTAAATCAGCAATTTTGTCGACAATCACGATTAACCTTATAAAAACTAAAGCACGTGGGTTAACAACCACTGCAGTGTCAGATCATCTTTACGCTTCATTTCCTTAGCAAAGGGATAGCATCTCCATACTCCATGAATTTTATTTATGGATTTGGCATATGAATTATGTAAAGTATATTTATCACAGGGAACGGTGATTGTGCACCGGCATTTACGCACAAAGGGAATCTCGTGATAAATATTTAGTTTCCTGCCGCAAGGTTTACTCAGGTGTATTTTGATCTACTCGTTTAAGTGTTCATGTATCCATAAAACTTAGACAAACCATAATTCTGATCTTGAAAAGCATGCCCAATGCAGAAAACAAAGTCATTAGATTAATTGATTGTAATCCATGAAGGGTACGTACAGCTTATTTTTAATTTCTTATGAAAAGTGAGGATATTGAAAATTCTACAAATAAAATCTTCCCTGTTAATGTACACAACACGATCACAATTAAAACTTCACGTGTGTGGATTGCTTGCTCTCAGTACATAAATACTGATCAAAGCTTACCCCTGCTTAAACATTAAGTAGTTGTTAAATACATTTTGTAAGCCAGGTTATTTTTATCAGCAGTTTGGAATGTACTACTGGAGTTACAAACATCCCTCAGCGAATATAAACGCGCGTGAATCAGAGGTAACTAACCTTCAGAGAGAGTATTACTGAAGGAGTAAACCAGATTCGTAACCAGAAGAGTCGATTTCGTCAAACTGTTACACTCGCACAAAGATGGTAAGTTCATACACGGTTTTAAACAATTATCTCTAGTATAATTAAACTATTAAACAAAACTTTAGGGTCTCCTTGCACACGTCTTGGTTATGTTCCTGTATCTCCAATATGCTTCGGGTTGGTTGAGATATTCATTTTTAATGTACATAAATATTTTATAATTCTATTTCTATTTTAGGCAACAATGATCCTGAAAAAGAAACTTGTGGACCCTCCTTTGGAGGAAATGGTTGGGGTTTTCGCTCTCCAGTCCCACTTTTGGGCGGGATTTTTGCTGTGTACACCACTTCACTGGCTTTAATACTTAGGGATGTTACGACTTGTGAATGTGATAATGAAACAGGTATAGCCTCCTGCCAAGATACCAACCAGCTGGGCACTTATATTGATATATTCCAGCCACTAACTGACTTGTTCAATCAATTTCAAACGGTCAACGGTAAGCCTTTGTTCACATGTTACTGTAAAGGAATGGAGTGATTAATCGCAAACCAATTGTCATCAATTCCTAAATTAAGTGCAAGCCGTTATGTGTAGAATTATAATGTAACAGAACGAATTATTGATTAATCCAGTAAGACTTTGTCTCTTCCCCAATTTAATTTTACGGTAGCCATAGAAATCTATTTGAAAATAATTCGTGAACAGAGGATATATTTAGTCAAGTGTTTGAGATACATTTCACTGGAATAAATTGTATTTGCATTGAATATTTAGCAGATCATTTCATTTCATTTGTGTTATGCTGGAATGAGTGTTATTCTGCTTTCAGATGTTCGATGCTAACAACTTGTAAGCTTCACTATAACCATTAGCATGTAAAATTATTGTGTATAAGCGTACTTGGAGTTTTTTGTATTTGTAATACTTACCAAGTCAAATATTATGTGAATAAATAACACGTGTGTTTATTCTATCTGTGTTTAAAGTAGGCTTTGAGAAACATTCTAATTGGGTACGCGGTTAAATATTCCCATGCATTCATTTCACAGCTGTAAATCTTTGTAGCTTAAGGTTATATTTTCAAAATATTCGTTGCTACAAAAACAATAAATTGAACATTCAATTGGAATCAGCAGAATTTATATTAACCTCTTACACAAATTATTTGCTATTCCAATTGTAAGTACTTTACAACCGCTTGTTGTTTTATATTTTTGAGAATGTGCTTAACGAAAAATATGGGTCGCATTTGATTTTCGAGGCTCCATTCTCTTTAATCTTTTATTTGTTTTAAACATGTGTGTTTGTGTTACGTTCACAAACAAGTAATCATGTAAATTAAGGATATTACAATAGCCTAATTATGTTAATTATATTACAATTAGAGAATTAATATATCTAACAGGCGACATCTTTCATATAATCAATAGTCTCATGCCCCAATATCAAATATGTTGAACTATATACCACGCAGGTCACACAAAACTCTATATAAATTGATGCAAAATTACTGGTTTCATTTTCAAGCAGTTTCACCACGTTATCATTGCACGTGCTCTTGGGCCATAAATAAACGCATGAAAACAATTGTGATTAAGCTGTTAAGATTTCTAGCCAACATGTTGTTTAATCCGCCACGAGTTCACCAATCATTTGTTGTTGAAAACCAAAGTTATCAAGTTAAGCTCATTTTTTAAACCTGACCTTATGTGGGATGTTCATTGTACAAATCAGCGATATTTGGCTTTTAAACAAAATTGCCCTTAAGTCATTGTCAAACACACGTGGAATTTTTTCCGTACACAGAGAACAGTGTCAGATCATCCACCCGTTATTTAGAAAAAGTAAAGGACGTTTCTATATTCAAAGATAAACGAATTTTTCAGAGATTTGAAGGTCACGCTACATAAAAAGAGTGGAATATTTGTCCATAACAGCCCCACAAGAACGATAATACAGAGCTGCTGTTGATATACGAATTATATTAAGTCGTTTCATTAAAGCATCCCTTGTTGTGCACCCACATTTACGGTCAAAGCTAATCCCCCATTAAATGTTTTGTTTAATCCTTCAAACCTGGTTCACCCGTGTAACTAACTATCAATTCGCAGATTGAGATTGTTTTATATAAACCCCACTTCATCCAGGAATCAATCATTTACAATGAAGCGTTCATGACTTAGTTAGGAAATAATAATTCAGTTTGTAAAACAATTTACACTCGTGTCTTAGTCCATCCTGTCTCACAATGGTAAGTATCAAGTTCTTTCACCGTACATCAAAGTAGCAAATTAAATACTTCTTCACTAAACAGGGTTCACTTGTCTTAACTCTCACCTGGGTGGTTTTCTTCCAAAGTCTTGCAAGTAAGCCACCGAAAAGCTAAAAAATAAATTTAAATATATACAAATAAAGAATGGTTGTTGCATTGGTTTCTCGATTAAAATTTTGTTTATGTATATTAAAGTAGGATGTAGCGAGTCACAGGAAAATTGTGGACCACCTTGGAAATTTTGCTTATCAAACCAAGTGCCTCGTTTAGTCGGGACTGTGTTCACAACTTTTGCAAACACTTGGTTAAACCTTTTGACAAATATTGGAGTTATTCAAGATTGCCAATGCTACAAAGACACCAAACTAATTACATGCAAACAAAAGATTCTTGCAAACTACGTGGATCTAACTGCTCCAATAAGCGGCTTATTTCAAGCAGTGCAAAGAGCAATGCAAACTGAGTGTTACTGCAAAGCAGACGTCCATCAATGCCCTCAATCAGCATAAATCTGGGGCTTCTGTTTGTAAAGGTTAACAATCCTAAATCAATCAAACGGCAATATCGTGTAGACAACACGAAATATCTGTGTACAAAATACGAATTGTTATCAAGCTTAATTTAAACAATTTAAGAGTAATTTTGTTTTTAATTCAATACTTTTAACTACCACAATTAACGGTTTCAAAATTAATACACAAAGCATATGAATATTACTAGTGGTTAATAAATAAACATACGGTCACCACATCTGACCCTAGAGCATCGCAGTACTTTGGTTGTGTTTGAAATATAACAATAATACAATGGATTAGCAGGGCCCTGTTTAATCCCTGTCTGAATCCCCAGCTCCTTTACTTTGTAGTTTAGAGTAATAAACAGATAATAACAAGTCCCAGTATTTCACTGGACCCAAAGAGGCTCCTTGGTGTAGGATTTCTTAATGAGGATGAATTCGTTAAGGAAAAGGAGACTCTTGGAAGGGCTAGGCCTTTTAGCAGCCCCAAGAATAGCACCTTTAGCTGCCATCCTCCATCCCTTTAGAGTAGTGGAGTAGGTATATTTTTTGTGGTTAAAGAATAAATAAAAAGGATTTGTTTTACATGATAACAGTTTACTCATGACATAATTTACTATTTCACGAATAATCAAGCTTGTAGCGATGACATGCTATATTTTGCTAAGTTTAATGCTGTGCTATGGACGGATATATTTTTGCTATTTTACTACAGGCTCGGTTCCTTCATGCATTCAAACAAGGCAAAGATTCAGCACCGTGGAAAGTGTTCAGTCCATATTACTCGACGTCCATGCTTGTAGGAAAACAAAATATTTTTAAATTGAACTATTTTGAAGTCGCATAAATAACTACGTATGTACATATCGCTTGTGAACTAGGAGTATGTACAATATTCCAGTTTTAAAGTGTCATTAATAATGTGAGGTTTACCGTTTCAGTCTTGTAGGATGCTTTGAGATAAGTATAAACTATTCCAACTACTAAGCTCCTTAATAAAATTGATTCTCTACTTAAGTTTTCTTAAAGAGGATGTGCATTAACAAGATTTTGATCAGAGACAACCTCCTTTAATGATTTTGTGTACCTTTCAAATACGTCCTAAACTTATCAACTCAACTGCTGGCAGACTTTATTTTGGTAAAGATATTAAGCAATTCGTAATAAAATCAATAAAAAAGGGGTAAATAGCTACACAAATATTTAATAAGGTTTAATAAATTCCAAACACCCCCACAAAGGTCCATCAACGTTAAATGAAATCGATTGCGAATGCGAAAGAGCTTTCTGTGTATAACTCGGAGTTTTAGTAGCATTTGAATATTCGCTATAACACAAAGCCATATTCCACAACAAACGGATAAATCTGCAAACCGTTACAAACTCCTTAGACATTAGAGAAGACTTTTTATAAATTAAAATAAACATACAACGCAGTCTCAATTCTTATTTAATCGGCTTACTGTCTGAATAAATCTACAATGTACCATTACTTTTTCAAAAGTATGCTCGAGAACCTTTCCCATAGTAACCTCACAATTGGTTCCTTCTTTGAATATAATTCAAAATCAGGCCAGCTGCAAAGTTCGTTAAGAACAAAAACCAAACAAACAATTGTTGAATTTCTTGTTCATTTAAACATAATTGGAATGATTACGTCCTCAACTTTGGGACTTGGAAGAACAAGAGATCCAATGGACGGAGTGATTATCATTAGCATTTTCACGTTACACCTGGCAACATACCTTGGCTTCCTAATAGTTCCCAACTCAGGTGACAGGAAAGATGCAATGTCCTTCGTGAATGGAGTGATTGTGTTTGAAACAAACCTCATGCTACACTTTCCAAAGAAAGGTAAGTTGCTAAAGCATTTCTTTTACCGGTTAACTTAACGTTTAATGTGTTGCAGGGCCAATGGAGAAACGTGTCAAACTCCTACGAATATTTTACCGCATGGTTAACAACTTCATGTTCCTCATTGTCATTCCTGAAACAATTTGCGTACTTTTTCTATTTGGAAATCCTCCGTTTGCTGGATACATTTTAAACCAATTCGTGGATTCAAAACTAATCCTTCTGGGAACCAGGTTGGGATATACTTTCATATGTATGCCAATTGTAACCTTAGCAACCTGCGTGCATTCTGTAACTGTTGTTATATACTGCGCTCACATCGCGAATGTGTCTTTCTTAATGTGTATTCAAAGGATACGGATGGGTTTTAATTTCAAACGACTTAAACAAGCCGTAGGGCATTACAAGCAACTCTGTATTCTATCCACAGCCTTTAATGATTTATACGGAGTTAAGTTATTCAGCCAAATTATGGTTGTAGCCATGAGCATTCCGATATTTTGGATGTACACATCAATTGCCTTTCGGAATTCACTTCCCGCAGGCGTTCCACTTGTCATGTCCCTATCCGCCTGTTTCATGTTGGTCACTGGAATGCTAGTTTTTGAAGTATGTGGAAGGGTTTGGGGAAGTTCTTGTAAGCTTCTGAAATCATGTCGATCCTCATTGGACACTCGGATAAACTTTCGATACAATTCAAAGTTGTGTAGGGCACTTGTGCCTCTTAAAATCAAAATAGGCAAAACCAACTTCATCGAGAGTTCCACTCCTTTGATTATCATTTCATTTTGCTTTGAAAGAATAGCTTCACTTCTTTGCCTTCGATTAGTATAATTTCAAAACATTCCAATTGGGAAGAATCAATTGTATTTAATATTGTTCTAAGAATTTCGGTGTATTCATTCAGATTCTTGCAGCCTTAACTGTCACAAACACACCTGATGCCATTAAAGTGTTATAAATAACTCATTTAAGGTTATTCTAAAGTCTATAATTAAAATCGGTGGTGCACAACATAAATTATGCCCTGAAACGAATGTTAAACGCGCTAAATGTTTAATTATAATTAGTATGATACAAAACTACGAGTGATTATATAATAGTTGTTTAAGTGGCCAAGACCTTCCAACTACCCTTTGAAAGCGGCACTCGGATTGATTCCGGCAGCGTTTCTTTTGCAGCGACTAGTCCACGTAGAATTCTCAAAATATAGACAAGTATTAGGCAACTTAAATCCCTTAACTCCAATATTCCATATTAAAACCCATGAACAAGATTTTTCTCCTAATGACTGCGATTTTTTGTACAGGAGCACCGCATCAAACGGTCCGACTCACAATACAGCTGTTTGAGTTGTTACAGGGCGCTCGGGGAACCGTAGGCCTTTAGGTGCAAATTAAGGTATATCTTGAGCAGTAGTAACAAATTTTGCTGCCAATGTTCACCGCAGCCACTTTTAAACGCGCTAAATTAGCGTGCGCTGCACCATATTAGGTCATGGAGCGAGCGGAGGAAGAAGAGTGAGTTGTGTGGAGCGAGTGGAGGAGGAGGAGAGGAGAAATAACTCTATCTCGCCCTATGTTAAAAACCACAATTCTTTATGGGACAGTACCATTGCAGAATCACTTGTTTAACATGGGTCGAGATGGAGTTATTTCTCCTCTCCTCCTC
>JAQGAB010002109.1:0-13194 GCA_034696565.1 Isotomurus graminis
AAAACTTACTCGGTAGAGAATAGGACTGAAGTTGGCACACATATTGAAGAAGATCTGACTGATGAAGAGTGCTGCTGTGATGCAGAATCCAACGACCGAAAATACTTTTAACCCCTTCGCTTCACCTTTCGGACTGGGCGAGTCTGTTCCACCGAGTGTAGTTACGTACGCTAACAAGTTGATTTGCAATATGAACATGCAGACAATCACAAAGTTGATTGCTGTTCCATGGACTTCTTTTTCAACTTTGGTTGGACCGTATGCAAAATAGATATTGTAGCGATCCACGTAATGTTTGAATACTAAGTATACAAGACCAAACGGAGTTACGACTGGGAATATTACGCTGAAAACGCTGAATATTGCAAAATTCAGCATCATCCACGCATACTGAGACCCAATTTGGAAGTCCCAAAGGACAGATTGCCTGATTGCTGCTATTTCAGCGGACGATTTAGCAAAGAGTATCTTGATTGAATACACCAACAGTTCAGGAAGTCTCATCAATTCCGACGCAGTTCCTAGGAATGTTGATGTACAAACGTAGTTTACAAAAAGAGCTCCATTATCTTTTGAGAATACGCACTCCCATCTCAGAACAGAATCATCAGTGAGATCATGTTTAATTATTGCCGTTAAACTGTAATATTAAAAGATGAGCGTTACGTTTGTTTTTCGAACAATCTTGCAAATAATTCACTTATAAGCCGTACCTCGTTATGCCAAGTGAAGGTAAGATTATCACCATAAAGATTAGAAATGAAAAGACTTTTATCATTCTTGATCGATTTTCTGCTGTTTTCGTCCAAAATCCCAGGATTTTATCGGACACTGACACCAAGCTGGGTAATGTGACAGCAACAATCCACAAGAGTAGAGTTGGGATTGTATCAATTAACAATCCAGACTGTAATTAAGAAAGAAGATTGTGTTTAAGATTGCAAATATGTCAAAGTAAGCTGTAGCTGTTGTATACTGCTTACCAGTGTAGATGCTGTTGAGTGAATATCTGTCATGTTGATGCTGTGAGAAGAGTTGCTTAAGCCGGTATTGATATTGAGTAAAGGATTTATGGCTTGAAGCAAGAAAACTGGAGTTGTGTAGAACGTAATGATTAGGGCAAGTATCACATTTACCAAGAATGCTTTCAAATACCACGCTTTCAAACCACAGGCCAAATTCTCCCTAAAATATACAATAACACAATTTTGTACCACAAACTCTAAACTCTGACACCTAGAATTCAGGTACATTTGAATTTCTTAGCTCACCAGTAAATGTCTTGAGGCAGAGGAGCGAATTTCACAGTCCACCTTTTTGATTTCAACTTCCGACTGAACTTTGAGGCTGGGGTTTGACAAAAAACCTGAGCCGTAAAGCGGTAGTCACTAACCACTCTCTCCGCCATATCCACCGTCTTGAAAGTTACGAATGCAATTCCCAGTGGTTTAGTGAGCGCCCTTTCCCGTTCGACCTGTACTTCTCTGTTGTAACGCACTTCCTCTTCAGTATAGTAATCGATTGCATCCACAGAATTGCAACAAAAACAACAAGCATCGGGACAAACAGTGCCACAGATGTACGGTCTCATGAGAGGTCTATGTGAATTTTTGGCCACAAATTCTTCCCAATATATCTTCGCTGTTCTAGCCGTTTGTCTGTCAGAAAAGTACCGCACATAAATTCACCAGTCATTCAGTCACCTAAATCCCTTCAAATAAACACAGAGTTGTATTACCTGCTAAATTCTGTACTCTGAAGCTGTGATATGTCATAGGCGAAAGTTATCTCAGCAAGCTCTACGTCTGGGTAGATCTCCCTAAAATAAACAATGAAAACGGATTTCTTCACCTTCACTGACATTAAGAATGAGGCCATCTCTTCAAGCAGAATCACAAAACTGACAAAGGACTTACTCGAAATGCCGTTTCAATTTTTCTTCGATGCAGCAGTTTTTGCCAATTCCAACTATCATAACACTGCGACGGTGTTCTCCTTCTTCCACGAATTTTAGTCCTCTTGAGAAATGCCGCATGACAGCAATACTCAAGAACAGGAATGTTATGGCCAATATGACGTGAACCCAGAGCAGCCTAGGTTCATTTTTAATGTTGATTATAGTAGTCTGGTTGAAGTTGGCTTGTTGATCAGATTCAGGAGTTCCCTGGTAGTTGATGGGCAGTACTATAACAAGTGAAGTAAGCGTGACGATGGAAGCCAAAAATATGAGATGTCTCTGAAAGGACAGGTATTGCACACAATCGATCCCACATTTATCCATGAATTGCTTATCCCTGGTGTAAAAAAATTAAACATGAGAATCTCATCTGCCTTAGGACGCCACAGCTTAATCACAAAGTTTCCACTTACGTTAATGAGAAAACTATTCGTAACCAACTGAAGTAACCAGTGTCCATAATGACACTGCCGTCATTCTGGACAATTCGACTGTAGTCATGAGTAATCGAATGATTTCCTAACTGAGCACTTTCAGGACTTTCTGAACTCCCTTGGATCAATTGAGTAGTAGCAGTAGGAGCTGGAGATTGATCTGACGGTTCGTTACCATTCAAATTCGGCTGTCCTGCAGCATGATTTCCGAGGAATCGATCCGTCCATCTAAAAAAATCCAAGAAAACCACAGATTTATAATCAAGTCCTCAACAATCTAAACATTTGCCGCAGGAAGACGCTTCTCACCTTCCAGTTACAGTCTCCCGTCTTTCGGTTCTCTGGACTAACGCAATTCTTCCGTAATTCCACGCCTTCTTTCTCAAAACAGAGAACATGAGTATCATGATCTAAAAAATAAATAAATCATTAAACCCTAATCAATGTGACCCTTCATAAAATATGAATTTAATTGAACTCACCATCCACCCGATAATATTAAGAACCAAGTTCTGGGGAATACCATCATACCCATTAAGGTCAGTTCCGAAGAACCCACCCTTCCTCTGTTTATACTTTGCGTAAATATTGCACTCCACAATATTATCACTTGCTGTTTGCTGGAACCCATCCACCGAATCCATCTTCAAGTACCTCTTTAAGGACCCTTCCACTTTGACCCCGTTTCTTATCCTCTTCCTTTAAAACTTATCACTATTCTCCAATAAAAATACTGACAGCAACAACAATCGAAAGTCTTGTTAAACCCTCCTTCCTTAACAACACCCTCTTTTCTCTACCTACCCTAATAATTGTCTTCTTTTATTAGATTCCTACGAGATCGGCTTTGGTCTTCTGACCTGATAACCTCTGACCTTATCGAATTTTTATCTCTTCTTCAGTAGTAAACAGAGCAGTGGACACAGAAACACTGTTGAAATGTTGACACGTTATCAAACTGCAGAAGGAATGTTGATTTTGGTGTTCCGTCTGTGACAAAGAGAGTGTTTTCGATGATCCCTCAACTTGGTGTGAGTAGTGGGGGTAGTTTTGGTCACACCCACCAGAATAAGTGGAGGAGGTGTTGAATTATTATTGTGTTGGGGAGGAGGGGAGGATGAGAATAAAAGTCTGTTCACTGGAGGAAGTCCCCCACCCACCGCAACCACCACTACTGACTTGAACCTGGAGAAGGAGACTTTGACTGAAGGGACGTGCATCGTGTCATCTCTCACGTAAGCACTTAAGCACTTATCTTCGAACTGACTACAGAGATTTAATTACAATTAATAGAGAGTGTATCACAGAGGATTGTGTGTGTTTTGAGAAGGCCGGGCAGGAGGAGATTCCCGATTCAATGTGAGGCGAGTCTCGACGCAGTCTCCTGTGACGTCACTCCTCTATGACAAACCACCACCACCACCGCCGAAGGACGCCGTGTCCCCGATTTCGCTTGTCATTTTGCATACAACTCCCCTGCACCACTTTAATTCACTCCTCTCGCTCTCTCTCTCCTTTTTTACTCGGCTTTATTTTCAACCGGATTTTTTATACATTTTTTCGGGTTTGATTTCTACCCGCAAATGCACGTAGTACGACGTGAAAGGTAGTTTAGATTTTAGAGTGGAGGCGAGAGAATATTAAATGGTATTTGGTGGTGGAGAAACGAGGTTCTATTGTATGAAAGTGGGGAATGAATGCTTGTCAAGATGTGTTATGGAAATTGGGAGAGATGATGAGATGTGTGGATGAGGAATATCTAAGATGAAGTAATTGAAGACGAGGTAAGTTTACTTGTACACTTGACTTGGAGAGTTATTAAGGGGAGTGGTAGTGACGTGACACACAATGGAGGAAAGAGCAAATAGCTCTATAAAAAGATTTCTTATGCATAATCATCGTATGCAAATGCAAATGTCGTGGTTGTGGTTGGTTAGATGAGAATGATGAGATGAACTTCAAAGGCCACGCGAAGAAATAATGATATGGTTGTGTATAAACTGATACTACATGAATGATAGTAGCTTTGGTAAACTTTGTGATGGAAAAGTGCAAGTAGATATGCGAATGTTAATAAGACACATCAAGCAAATTGCGAATGAGTGAAATATCCTTTACTTCAGCTTAAGCTTACTGGAGCACAAATAGTATGGAAACAATAGATAATGGAGAGACAGAAACGCACAAAATCCCTGTGTCATCGATTCCCTCGGTCTTTCAAATGTCAAGTATACTCGTTGTGCCTTCATGAAGTTTAAGATGTACGTTTATCTTTCCTTCCATTTCGCATACTACTATGTGAAATTACTACGGTCTCGTTTAAACCTCAAACAATTTTATATGAAACATATCAGTCATAAGATCTTAGTTGCTTTTCAATCTATCATTTACACAGGAACATAGTGTACTAAATTAAATCAAGACTGGCTTAATGATAAGGCTGTACATGGATGACGTGATGTTTGAGCGACCAAATGACTACAACAATAAGAATTACGAATATCTTGTTGTGTGGGGTTCATTTAAATTGTATACAATCAATTATCCGATTTTAAGGTGGAACTGAAGTTCCCATTGCACATGTTTTCAGCAATGAAACAATTATTATTGGAGAATTAAACATTTTTTAGACGCGAGTCGTCACCACTATCATCACCAATAGAAGTACACAGATATAATAAGTATATTTGGGTGATTAACTGAAATCTTGTTTTCTTTAGCATCAGCAGATGCCTTGATGAAGCCAATTATTGTTGTGTAGGGGAATTGCATGCGTTCGTCCACTCAAGCTGACATTAATGGTGTTCGTAAGATGAATGTTTAAGTTGTGATCAAGAAAAGTTGTGAATATTGCAGGGGTTTTAAATTGCATCGATATCCAAGTCATTATCTTCGTCCACAGCGACTTTCTTGGGCTGCGGTTGAGCTTGGATGCTTGTGATTCTTGCTCTATCGTCGTACTCGATCTGAAATGGACAAATATAAATATTATAGTTTGTTTTTATACAGAATTATCTAGAAAACATTAGCACAATCAACATTCAGGCTATGATTCCTTTCTGACACTGATTCAGCCGAGTACAAAACATGTAAGCTCACCTCCACGTCATCCTCACTGTCTTCATCCTCAGAGCTCTCTTCTTCAGCTTCTTTCAGCCATTTAATGAATGGCGCGGCTTTAGCATGAATCTCTGTGCTGACCTCTTTGCTGACATATTTCTTGCTGACTTTTGAATCCCACTCGATAAGCACCTCTTCAACCAAAACATCTTCGTCGTAGAAAGCCTATTTAAAGCAAAGTACTCATTAATATTGTAAAACAATGCAACAAACTGTTGGATTTTCTAATGTTATTCTCATAATCTGCCTTATCGTAACCAATCATTTTAATCAGATGTAATAAAATAATCATCGAGTAGAGTTGTATGTAAAATATTTCAAGACTTATTGGCATACCTTAAAAATCAGAGGGACTTTGGGAAGAAGCGTATCCTTGAATTGATTTATGACTTGTTCGATCCCGCCGAGAAGGTATTTCTGAGCTTTTGGGTTTTCAAAACAGAATCGCAAGAAAACTTTTTTCTTCGTCTTCACCTGTAAAGATCAAGTAAGCCAATTAATATATTATAATAATTATAACTAATCAACTAGCGTCTGACTGATTACAGTAATCTCATTATATAGGTTTGAATGAATTTTCTTTCATATCTGAATAACATAATCATCGAAGACTCCAATCTCACTATCTGTAAACGCAATTTTCTCAAGTTTTAATTCTTGCCTGTTGGATGATGTCTTTATCCAGTAAAAGTTCAGCCAAAATTATAGTGGCTTTGTTACGGATGTCCAATCTCTCAGCTTCACTAAGCAGTTCTTTATCATCCAACTTCCCTCCGTCTTTGATCTTTGTTTGCAAAAACTTGTAGAAAATATCCATACGATCTTTTTCTGGTTTTTCTAAATCATTGGTTACGGTCAGGCCCTTTACGCCCTCAGTCAAGTCGAGCTGACGTTTGAGGACAGCATCTTCACTCACATCAACAGACCAGTCATTGTCATCGTGGTTTTTGCCATTAGAATCACCCCAATCATCATTCCAGTCGTCCTCTTCATCTTCTGGACGTGGACTGTTATTGCCGTCACCATTGTTAGAGTCGCCATTTTGACCCTTCTTGTCTTTCCGTTTGTCTTTTCGCTGAGTCAAAGATGCTCCTTGAGAGGCCGGGTTTGTATCAGGAGGATTTTTAATAATGTAGTTGATCAAACGGTGTCCACCTTTGATAACACCTTGATACCCACACGCTTTGCAACTTTGGTGAAGCACCTCCTTCTTTCCAACAAAGAGAGTGGTCTCTGGGTTGTCACACTCTGGACAGAGTACAAACTTCTTGATAAATCCATCCAATAAATCTTGGAGCTTGCATGCATCATGCGATCCGTTGACGATGAATCGCTCATCCTTGAAGTCAAACTGGGTTTGAGCTCCAAGCTCACAGCCGAAGTATTTTGTAGGATCTGATAAGACAAAAAAAGTACAATTAGTTTCTTCACTCAATCATCCAGTAATTGTTGCTGTTCTCGAAATAACTTTGAAAAGTATCTTACATGTTGGAGGCCTTCCAAGAGCTTTAGCTATGTCCACCATGTTAACAATGACAGTTTTGATACCATTTCCTTTTCCTTCAACTTTGGCCAATAGCTTGGGCATTTTGTAGCGGTAAAAGGCATCCGCCACGGTGCGATTTACGTTGAGACTCATGGTGAACGATCGTAGTTTTTGTTGCTGGGAATATTTTGGAAATCTACTTCAAAAGGTGACTTGCTAACCTTTAGGTGATCGAATGGAAGACAAGAGCGAAACAGAGGATCGACTCAAGTAACAGAGAAACAAGGATAAAAGGAACTTGGGGACAACAGACTGTTGCCGTATTTGTTGGGTACTGTGAGAATCCAGTAAGTTGAGCCGAAACGAAGGATTTCACTATTTGCTGTAGACGTCTTGCATTCAAAAATAAAGGATCTTCCTTAAACTAATAAAATCATATGAAAAAAGTTATCAAGCAGACTATCGGTGGATGAGGAACTGCGAACGGCTTTGGATGCAGCTTTGTGGTTGATAGAGCAAGCAGCTGGAGATGGAGTTGCACTTGAGTGGCTCGCAGAGGTGGTTTGTAATGCTGTTGCGGCCGATGTTAGACTTGCTGCTGCAATTTCCGTCCTTTGAAGAATGACTTGGTGTGTACTCGGATGATGATAATGCTGAGAAGTCAATCCTTCTGCCCGGACCTGAGGATGGTCCAAACGGGTTTTCAAGATTGCCGCAATGGTTGCAGTTTCCGATGCCGACTACTAGAAAATTTTGAAGATCTGCAAGAATCAAACAATAGTTGTAAATAAGAACCTACAATGGACACACATCAAAGAAGTGTCACAGATTACCTATAATTGATCAGTTCTTGACGTTGAAAAGATATCAACGACCGACTGCATGAGTCTATGAATGAGACTGAATTTGGCGAACACGTCCCAAGGGAGTCAGGTAACCCTGCAAAATAAAAAATAGCAATGAAGACTTTCAATAGTTTCAATGCTGTAACACAACCCAATCCAACAGTCCCACTACAATTTGCTAGCACTAAACTGATTTTTCTTGTTGTTTCTCACCTGAGGATACAATCATAAGAAATATGTACGAAGCTGTGAATTTATTTCGTGAGTCGTGCTATCAAATTAAAAATTTTCGCCTGAATATTATGCTGCAGCTGTGACGGATGCTTGAAGAGCCTGCGATTCAAAACTGCTTGCAAACTACAAAAAACTCTATAGCAACAATTCCACAGTGAATTTTCAAAAACTCTTCTTCTCAAAATGATGAAATCAACTGCGATTATGAATGCCGCTGACCAATACTGTTTTGTAGGTAAATTATGGTGTTAAAGAGGTCTCGAATGTTTGATTTTGATTAAGTATGCAGTGCAGTAGTAGAATCGTAAAACTGATCACTGCCGATTCAACAACTAGTGCACCTAAATAGTACACTATTCATACAGGAATTAAACAAACTCGAATTAATGCGAAACTGTTTAGAACAAAATGTAGCACAATGTCTTATTCTCTGTATGGGGATCTTGTAACTTCTGTACTACTACGGCCATTCATGCCATGCTGCTACACATATTGTCTCACTCTAAATCAGCATGTTATGGCAGACAGCGATTTCCCTTCTCTATCACAATGTCCCATGTGTAAAAAACAGTCTTCTAAGTATGCTGACTGAACCTAAAAATAAAATAGACATGGATGAGGCAAAATAACACTATCGGTTAAAGTCTGTAGTAGGAGAACCCCTCGTTAGCACACTCACTTTGCCGTGTTCCTGAAAGAACTGCATAAAGCTTGTGGAACTGCATCACCAAATCTTCATATATCCCTAACCACCGTACCACCACCCGTTTCTTTCCATACGAAATCCGGCCCACATGAGCTGGCTGAATCTGTGAGCTTTTACTAGCTCCACCGTCATCAGTTAGTCTTTCAGTATCGACCCTTTCCTTCCAGTACCACGTTGGCCAAAAGTATTCCCCATCTACTAAACTCAGATTCCTGTTTTATACCATCTCCACATTTTCCACTCTCTTTTCTCCACTTGCCAGCCCTTGCTGAAGAGCAGCAGAAATAGAAGGATGAAAGTTCTAACTTCAGGCTGAACCGTAGGTAGGAGCAAGTGACGAGGATTTCCTTATAGTGCATTGCGGAGGTGGAGAAACGGAGAAAGTGCATTTACTAAACGCGCAACTCAATACTTCAAGTCCTGAAATAATTTAACACGGAGAGAGAGATGGCCATCCTTTTGATCTGACCTACCACGAATACTACCTACAGCTTTCAGAATCTTTCTCAACCTAAATCCTCACTAGTCTGAAAATCAACGAGTGCGACAAGGAATAATATGAATAACAATACGCTAGGAAAACTTTTTAAACTTTACACACGATGAAAAAATCAAGTCGAAAGTATGACAGGAAACAATTTAACACGTTAGTTTTACTGAATCTTACCTGTTTTTCTCAATAAAGTCATATAAGATGACTGAAATTGAAACTAAAATCGCACAAAAGTGGGGTCGCACTTGAGCCCTGCCTTGAATCCAGACACAGGCAACCGAGTTGACGATGAAGAACAGGTCCCCGATGAAATTGTTGATTATAGCTTTGATCTACTTAAGTCAGCGCTGAAGGCTGATTTCTCCTCTTGTTTAACTGAACAATCTGCAATTAAAAACACGGACACAGTGAGTACAGTGAACATAATAAAACAACCAGTAAAACTTCATCAAAAATTAGCACACACACGAATAAATGCATTAAGGCCTTGAACGCACTTTAAATTATTCTTCGATTGAAACACGAACCGAAAGTCTTTAAAAAATTAAAACCTTACTCTAGCAGAAATCGATAGTTAAGTCAGCAATTTCAGAATGCACTAAACTCCACGTATTATCGACAATCGATGCCACTCACTCAACACAACTGAATTTGTGTATTGGGGTTGTATATTTAACTGAATCAGAGAATATTGATTTTCAAGTGCCATTTTCATGAGCATCTTCATGAGCTGTGATTACACAAATTCATTCGGTGATGAGACTTGAGCTTACGTGTAGTTTAACATGGAAAAACCCGATGTAAAAGTTATAATGATGAGTAACTGTCAAACTGCCAAGTCATCAGCATTACTATACACACCACATAGTGGGTTTCTACTCTATATAAATATTATCTAGTTCGGTGAGTGGATCTAATTCCCAAATTCATGGACAAAGTCAAAATGGCAAACTGCTTCCGTTATCGAGACAGAATAATTGTTTTCATGATTAAGCCTACCTATAATATTGGTTGCAATATACGTTTATCGTTTATCTAATTCTGTGGGCTTAATGATCCCCATCCCCACATATCCCCACCACATTTATATAAACCTACTATAACATGACATCAATTTATATACAGTTCTATGGACACATAGCTATAGTCATCCAGATATCTAAGATCCAGCAGACGTTTGGGTTTGTGTGTTGTCTTCTTCAATCTTCACATGATCAAAACTGGCTACATCCAGCCATGGCCAAGATTAAAAGGTTATTAGTTTAGTACTCTACACTCTACACTCTCCGCTTTAAATACAGATTTATGTGACCAAGACAAGTTCTGGCTCTGGCTATCAACGTATTACTATATACCTATGTTATTACCAGTACTTATTACCTACATTATTGCTTTAGAGTTTAGAGCAAATTAATTTTGTTTGCGTATTGGAACAAAATAAGTTTTGCATATTAATGCAGTCTGTTGCATTCAGAATATTACTCCGACTGCCAACCGAACTTAACAATCTTTATCATACACTTACATGAATTCTGCCACTGCAACAATTCAAGTGAATCACTCAACCTATGTGACTATGTCCCCTTGTAAAGAGAAAACACTCCAATCCAATGCGTTCATGAACTAACTTTATCCCAGCGTTCTTAAGCCACGTCAAGTCTAAATCTACAAAATACTAAATACATCTCTAATAATATCTCCAATAAATATGTGCTAAATGCTCCTCAGTTCAGACGTGATAATTTATAATTTATACAATTCATGATGACCAATGCATGCCTCCTTCAAGTAGCCTCTCCTAGATGAGGTGTAAGCCCGTCTACTGGAAATGAAAAGCATTGCGGTTAATTAGCTACCTTCTTTTATGTAGGTCTATTAGTCTATGCTACAATCTGATCTGAGCCGTTAATGAACCATACTAATAATATGCCTGTGACATTAAACTAACCATATGCCATACAATTTTACATACGTCCGAAAATCGATTAAATAAACAACTATCCAGTAGAGTAGGCCGTAGGCTGTGACGCAACATATTGCAACGTTGCATTAAGCGCCTGTCTGATGTCTGATAACAGATAAGCCCTAAAAGCTTTGACCAGTTTTGAATGCACATCCTTGACATTGCGGTGACCTTCTCCAGCCACCAACACACACACTTCAAGTATCGTTTTTTGGTCCATGAGGAATCGACAATCGAAACAAAAATATCATCATGCAAGTTACTTCAAAAAACACTAATAAAAAAACTAAATCCAACTACAACTTACGTGTATTAACTGACCGATGACAAACAAACAACTTGCGTCAGAGGTCCAAAGTGGGCGATTTCTTTTTCTTTGATTGAGTTGGAACACCTGAAATGAACGGAATAAAGGGCCCAGAGTTAGAATAAGTGACCAAAATAATGTCCCATTATGAAAGGTAGGAGTGGAGAGTATAATATGGTTGACACTGAATAATGAGTTTTGTCCATTCTTTAACCTTGAGGAGAAGTGAAGGAGTGATAAGGTAAGAGAGGTCTTGAAGTGAATATGGAGGTGGTGGTGGTGGTGTGGAGCAAATAATTGTGAACTCAATTAAGGTCTCTAACTATAGAAAGGCAAACGTGTGTGAATGTGGGGCGCATTAAACTTACCTTCGATTGTGGCGAGAGCGAGAGAGAGAATGGATGGAGATGGAGGAATCGAGAAACGAGGAGAGTGTGTGGTCAACCACCGAACCTCCTCCTTCACTCACTCGACCCTCAACAGATGTCTCACCACACCCTCTTCCCAATATACGCTCATCATCTTTCTATTGATTCTTTTCTACAATCCAAGTCTGATTACTAAACTAAATGAATTAAAGGCACTTTGAAATGTTTGAAATCTTCAAATCTATTCAAATTCAAACTTCAAGACTCATCACAATCAGAGTATTTTTATTTTAGAATACGATGAGCTGAGGCTTCCCCAATGGGAGTGAAAGAAAAGCTTTGTGTATTGTGCCCAATATCCTTGAGACTTTTTCGAAATCATATTCTTGTATGCAATTATATCTATGGGTCAGTCCCATGACATGGCGAAGAAGTAAGGTCTGCATAGTCTGCAATGTCGCAAGGAATCAGGAAACATAACAGTGATACACTATAATATATTTGCTGCTTCAAAATATCACTGGAAGCAATTAGAGCAATTAAATGCAGACGGAAATATTAAACACATTTCGAAGTTCTTTCGCTGTCATCTGTAGATCAGTTTGTTTAATTACCAGTTTTCTAGTTTGCTTATAAAAGTTTTGACTCTTTCCCGTCTAGAAGCGATAATATTTAATCTTTTGCAATTTTTTCTTCTATGGTGTACTATAATTTGGTCTACAGGAACTGCTCCGTTGCAGATGCAGATAGTTCTAAAAGTCTCCATGCTGCTGCGGGATTTAGCTCTGTTCTGTCTCTACAGAGCACCCAGGCATGATTAACCCGCAGAACTTTTTGGGGATCACCTTCTACGATTTTACCAGCTGCATCTCGAACACATGATACCTAAGCCAGATAAAATGAGTTATAAAACACATGAAATAACAAGGAAAATGAAATTAAGCATTACCTGCTGAGCTGTGAAGGTGATGACTAGCACAGGGCCCTGTTCTAATACACGTCCCATCGCTAGATCAACATGGGAAATGTCCAATATTTTGGACTCGATTTTTAACCCTCGTTCTTTGGCGGTTTTGAAGGGATAAGACATGGCTGCAAACGCGGCTTCGTAACACCAATCTTCTAATATCTGTAATTGTAAATCACCAAATCTTAACACACAAAGCTCCGCTTCAACCTAAAGTCAATTTGATCAAAACATCTATTTTACCTCTAATTCACCTCTACACATAGCTTCTAATATATTCGGAATAATATCGCGCTCGCAGGTTAAAAGGAACC
>JAQGAB010002110.1:0-13190 GCA_034696565.1 Isotomurus graminis
TCCAAATTAATACACAGTTCTCCAGAATTTATTCATTCTCCACATCTTTACTCCCGAACTCCACCGACATAATTCATGGTGCGTCAACCGAGAAACACTATCACTTCCGTTCTATCGGTGAAAGTGTCAAATAACTAAATTGAAACAATCTACAATAAGTGTAAAGAGACCAAGTGGCTAAAAAGAAACTTTTGAGGACCTTTAGTGCTTTAGTGCGTGCAATTGGTATCCACCAGCAGCGATGGCAACCTACACCGCAACAATAAGCACGGTAAGAAAGTTAAACATTTGACAAAACACCTTATGACCCCTCTCACTAATATTCCCCCTGCCTTATCGACTACCTCTCTACGAAATAAACGCGGATAGGGAAGGATCCCCCTTATAGGACATATTTCATAGAGATCGCCATTTGTAGAGTATACAATCTGCGGGGGCAGATTGAGACATCGAGTAGATTGAGGTTTTACAGTAGAAAATGGACCCAGAGAAGGGCCAGGAAGAGGGCAATCAAGACCCTGACCCCACAAAAAGAAAAACACGATCGCAGGGCGATGCGACATTTGCACACACAGACTTAGATGAACAATTAAAATTAGCCAGAGAAAGAAAACGAACAGAAAGGCTTCAGTCAGTCCCAGAAACAGAGCATATGCCACCACTAGCGCACAGCACCCCGAGGGGGAGACGACACTCCGAACCAGGTCAGGGACCCTTTGCTCGTAGGCCAGGCGACGCTTATATCCTACAGTTTAGGGCTCCTCACCCTTCCCCTATACTTAGACCACAGTCCGCTTTGGAACCCAGCCCAGGCCCCTCAGTGGTGCCCTTGCCAACAACACCCCTTAGATACAGAGTAGCTAGCCCAGAGGCATTCTCCAGGTCCCAGAGGATACCAAGGACCCCTCCAAAGGTCACTTCGACCGAGGAATCATTTATGCACGTAGACACTCCGACAAAGGAACCATCCTTACACTCCCCCCCCCAAGGCAGTTGCAGTCATTGGACCAACACCTTCCCCGCTAATTAGGCCAGCTACCTTAAATTTTGTTCGTTTCGATCCACCGGTGCTCACTGACGCGGAGAAAGAGATGCTTGCCCGGATGTCCCAACGGACGCCTGTGCAGCGCTCACCCGTGAAATCCCCTAGGCCGATACTAACCGAACCCATACATTACGAGGAACTTTCATATGTAAATCCCCCTTATGAGGCAAACCCCCCAAGATCCCCTCGCACAGAACCCCCAACCGCATCCCAGGTAGAATATTCGACACGCTTTTATGAGCAAAGCACCCAACCAGAATATACACCTTCGTTTGAGAGATCAGAACCTAGAATCTCGCCAATTAGGGAACAATTAGAACAACCACCCGTCGCACCTGGCAGCACACACACCACAAGCATCATTAACCAACCGGTAGCCGACCCTCCAAACGCACAGATACTTCCTGCTCAGCATGATGTGCCAGAGTCAATAACAGGCTACCGTGACCCCAAACTTCATTACAATCCTAGTAATCCACCCTCCCGTGAACACTCCTCATCATCCCTAGGTTCTCCAGTAGGCCATACACCCGAGCAAAGTGTACCCCTTAATGATGATGTCTTTAGTACTCCCCCTAGAACAACAGAGAACGTGATTCCTCCCACCTCACAACTTCCTCTTATTCCTCAACAATCTCCCTTGCACACTAGATCCACCTCAGGCGATCCTCATAGCCCAGAAGCTACCTCTCCCCACGAAACATACACCACCCCTCCCCAACGGGACCAAACTCCACCTCACATCGAACGCACCCCACCACCAAGAACTCCTCCCCAACCTGAACCAACTGCATCTAGTTCCCGTATCAACCCACAACCACCCAAGACAGAACCTAGTAGCCCTTTAAGAACACCCCCAATAAGCAACCCTTCCTTTCCGTCCCAAGACCCTCCACCTTTTAACCCTGATTCGCAATTATTTCATTCCATCCTGAACCCTGACCAAAATCTAGAAGTAATCTTATCATATTCTGACGATAACGATCCCCCAAACAGTGAAGAAGACTGGGTGTTCCCATTTAATGATTCTTTCTTTGCCGAATCCGACTTATCCTCATCCTCCAATAGGCATTGGACAAGCTTTAACTTTAACGATTCCTACTTTGGAGACCTTTTCTCGCACATACCCCCTCTTGTGAGTCCGACCTACCGACCCGCCACCAACATGGCTACAGCCGTCTTCAATCCGTCCATCCCTGCACCAAAGTTTTCTGGCACCTCATCACCAAAAGGATTTCTTACCAAGTTCGTCAACTACTGCGCCGTCTTCGGATTGTCTGATGCCAAACGACTAGCGATCTTTCCTTTCCATTTGGAAGGCTCCGCAAAATCATGGTGGGCGAACTTCCGAAACACTAAACTTCGGATACTACAAGCCACAGACGCCACGAAAACCATGGACGACGTCACCTTCACCTGGAAGGAAATCACGACTGATTTCTTGGCATCTTTTACTGACATGGACTGCGAAGAAGCAATTGAAGCAAAACTGAAACTCGTCAGGTATGACCCTGCATTCCCTGGCTCATATGTCTACAAAATGCAATCGATCATGGATAAACTTAAATGGACAAAACAAGAAAAACGCACCCGCACCCTCCTGAAGTACCTCCCTCCCGAATTAGGAAGTGTGATCGCCCTCTCATCTCCTAAAACCGAAGAGGATGTACTAGCAGCATTAAAAAGTAAAAGTCGTTATGAAGCACAGGTCGGAATAAACCATGTTCCGAAAGGCCGACACTCTAGAGTCAATGCGCTCGGGGTTGACGAACCCCACACACCGGATCTAGGCCAGGACTTCGCGCACCCTATTGTCGACGCATTTATAAATGCCCTCGAGCAACGGACGCCACATCTCTTCCAAGGAAGCAAGCAACCGGCTCCGACGACCCAGCAGCAACCGCAAAACTCGCAACGGCGACCACAGCAACAGACTCAGCAAAGAATGCAGCCACCCCAGCAACAGTACCAGCAACCGCAGCAGCCACGACGTTGGCAGCAATCCGGAAACCAACCCAGTGCACAGGGGAGGAATCCACGCAACGCCCCGCAGCAGCAACGGAATTTTCCTAGATCCGGAAATGGACAGGGAAACCAAATGATCCCTTACTCCACGCAATTAGCAAACCGCAACACGAACCAGCAGCAACTCCCTCCGGACGCCCGAGGGACACAAACCCAGATTAACCGAGATAGGATAATCTTCCTTGAAGGGGAAGCTCGCCTGAACCCCAATTATCGCTCCAAAGACGGAATTATAATTTGTTGGTCCTGTAATGGACTGAATCATCTTCGACGAGATTGCCCCTCGTTCTTGGCTCAACGGGCTCGTTATATGGATAACTATGTCCCACAACCGCCAAAAAACTAGCACGGCACGGAGCTCCTCTTATTGTACAGCACCAGGAACCTCCGTCAGCACCCACTACACCGATCTTTGTTCTATCAGCCGCATCATCGACCGACGCCACTCGAAATGAATTTTGCGCCCTCCTAGGCGACAACACGTCACTTATCCTAGTTTCAGCAGAATTAAATAACAAACCAGTTACAGTCCTCGTGGACACAGGAGCATCCATTTCTTGCGTTCGCCCTGGACTCACTACATCCCAAGAAATATCCCCGGTACAGGTGATGAGTGTCCATGGATCAACAACCATCACTAAATCAGCAACCTTTACTCTCAAGCTTGGCTCTCTCTCTCTAGAGTGCACCGCTCTGGAACTAGAGACACCATGGGATATTATTCTAGGGAACTCCACCCTAATGAAGATCCGACCTCTAATAAATTACAAGACCCAGATGTTGCTCATTGGTCAACACCGCATATCATACCATTATTCAAAACAGGACATCCAGCCTTACCGAGTAAATCTGCTAAAAGACGCGACACCACAGGAGGAAGGAAACCTCTGGACATCTTTACCCGCCAGCCCATGGGACACTAACCATAACAATTTGGACGACTTCCCAGTCTACTCCTCAAAGTTTGATCCGGGCACCTTAGCCTGTTACTCTCTACAACACCTATCCGAGACCGACTTGCATGCTTTCCGGATATTACATGATCAGACCCTGGCCCCGGGAGACAACTTCATCAAAGTCTACCCGTGTAAAGTCTCCTCCCAACCAGCCTCCCCCTCTGTCTTCGTCTATAATGACAAATTCTTAGACACTCATTCCTTGATAGCAGTTGACCATTACTTGTCCACCCCGCAACTCATCACGGACCTTCCGATCTTCAACCCTCTATACACACCATGTAGGGTATATTCTGGCGAGATCGTGGGGCACCTAACCAAGCAGACCTCCTTATTCGCTGTCTCCATAACAGAATCTAAATTCAAGGATGAACACAATTACCCCCCGCAAAGCCAGCTCACGATGACCGACACCGAATTAGCCACCTTCAACCTTTCGCCCAAACTATCCGTTACCGAAAAGGAACAAATTCAGTCCCTATTGAAAGAATACCGAGATATATTCTACTTTGGTCCGGCCGATCAAGGCCAATACCGTTTGGAATTACCGCCAGGGTTCCGCATATTTCCCATCCCTCCTTCGGAACCTCCCATCTCTGCCCGTCCTTACAAATTAAGCCTCGCAGAGAGGGAACGCCTTAAGGAGCAGGTTGACCTATTAGTCAGCCGAGGCGTTTGTGAATACGCCATGAGCCCATGGTCGTCACCTTGCCTGTTCTTAGTCAAGCCCAATGGAGCACCCAGGCTCGTGATTGATTACCGACGTATCAATGCGGTAACACCCGACTGCGCACTGCAGTTACCATCGATCGACGAGATCCACGATCTTCTACATAATAGCAAAATACTTACTACCGTGGACCTCGATGCCGCCTACCACAATGTCCGCATACCTGAAGAGGACCAACCCTACTCGTCTTTTGTCACCCCTGATAGTCAGGTGATCTACAAAACAATTCCCCAGGGCAGTAAAAGAAGCCCAGCTGCTTTCTGTCTCGTAACGAAACATATCTTTGATGAATTCTTGATGAGTCGACTGGGCATCTCGGACAGCTTCTTATATCTGTTCATGGACGACCTCCTCATTTATTCCAAAACTTTCACGGATCATCTTTTTCACCTCCGGAAGGTTTTCCAACGAATCCGCTATGTCAACATGCGCATCAATCCGCGCAAAGGTTTGTGCGCAGGCGATCAAGTCACCCTCCTTGGTTACCGTTTTGGCGCAGCGGGTTGTTCGCCTGATCCCAACAAGGTGGATTGTGTTGTCCGTTTGCCACCGCCCCAGGATGTACCGCAATTACGCAGCGTCCTCGGCGCATTTGGTTATTACCGCAGATTTATCCATCTTTACAGCCAGAAAACCCGGAACATGACGAACTTATTGAAGAAAGACGTCCCTTATGAATGGACTCCTGAATGTCAGGCAGAATTCGAACACATCAAAGATCGACTATTAGCAGCTCCGATTTTGGCCACTTTCGACCGCAACAAACAAATTTACATTGAGTGCGATGCCTCTTATACCGGAATCGCTGGAGTCTTAGCTCAGGATCACGACATCGAGGAATCTCTGAACACTCTCAGTTCCTCCTCATCAGCCCCTGACGACTTAATTCGCTTCGATAGCCCAGACCACTCCCATCCCGCCGCTGATCCTGACCACTCCGACGTTCGACCCCCAGTAAAGACCATCCGCAAACCCATCGCCTACGCCTCCAGATTATTAACTCCAGCCGAGAAGAACTATGGCGTGACCGAAATAGAATGCCTGGCCATTGTCTTCTCCTTAGAGAAATTCCGACATTATATATGGCTCCAGAAAGTCATCATTGTCACCATTCACTGTGCCCTTTGTTCACTTTTAGCTTCCAAACGCACCAAAAATCCCCGTTTGGAACGCTGGATAGTTCGCCTCTCGGATTACAATTTCACCATTGTCTACAAATCCGGAGCGAAACACTTCCTGCCTGATTGCCTTAGCCGGCTGGTTCCTGAACCCAAGCCTGACACACCCATGGAATCGACCGGTTGTATTTTCAATGTCATCATAGCCGATTTCCGCGACAAGGTCCGTCTTGCCCAGCAGACCGATAAACTGATCCTTGACCTACGAGAGGACCTCCCTCCGAACCGTCTCCCGGATACTTTCCCGAATTATGGCTTGCGCGACGATTTACTCCACTGGTACGATACGCCCGACAAGTTCCGCCTTGTGATCCCTCCTCCCTTAATACCCGAAGTCTTACAGGCCTACCACGACCATCCTCATTCTGGGCACTTCGGGATAA
Source organism: Isotomurus graminis (assembly GCA_034696565.1). NCBI lineage: Eukaryota > Metazoa > Arthropoda > Collembola > Entomobryomorpha > Isotomidae > Isotomurus > Isotomurus graminis. The sequence goes on from JAQGAB010002110.1 coordinate 6,318, forward strand.
ATCGAACTTATCAGAGAATTGCCCGCCTTTTCTATTGGCCTAAGTGCAAGCAGGATGTCAGGGACTACGTCAACTCCTGTCTATCCTGTGGTCTGGCGAAGCCCAGGAATCGCCCTCACACCGGTCAAATGGTTTCCAGGGACATTCCAACGGCTCCTTTCCAAATCGTTACCATCGATGTCATTGGCCCACTTCCAACGGACCAACTAACCAAGGCTCAGTATATCATCGTCGCCATTTGCGACCTCACGCGCTTCCTTATTTGCCAACACTCCCGAGAAATCAACGCGAAGATCATCGCCCTGTTTGTCAGCCAACATGTCATACATGTCCATGGCATCCCACAGTTGGTCCGCCTGGATGGAGCGGCTTACAACCAGGCTATCCTTATTAGAGACCTCTGCTCTTACCTCGGAATCACCCCGATTTATGCGACTCCGCATTCCCATAATTCTCAAGCCAACGTCGAACGCGCTATCCGATCCCTGGAAACAGTCCTCCGCACGTATGTTCAGAAGGACCCCACTAAATGGTCGACACACCTCGCGGCTGCAGTTTTGGCCATCAACACCACCCCTCATGCATCCACAGGTGAATCCAGTTTCTTCCTTGTATATGGGCGACATTGCATCACCGCGGCCGACCGCCTGTTCGACCCTAACGCGTACCCTCATTCAAGATCATATGATTTCCTCGAAAAACTACACACCGCCCGACTCCGCGCCCAATTTAATAGCTTAGCTTCCATTGAACACCGCCGTTCTCTAACCTTCCATCAATTCCTCCCTCTTACGACATCGGTGATTTCGTCTTTGTCTCCTACCCACACACGGGTGAAATTGGCGTCCCAACCAAATTCAATCCTCTCTACAAGGGTCCCTACCGCATTACGAAGCTCCTTGCACACAAGAATTACGAAGTCCGGACTCTCGAGGCGCCTTTCAAAACCCAGATCGTCCATCTCAACCGCCTCAAACTCCTATCTTCTCGCTCTGACCACCTCATGCCCGGAGAGCTTTCCCTTAGAAGTGGGAGATCCCCAGACCTCACCAACACCACACAGGTCCTGGATAATACCGATGACACCAAACAGATGTCCACCGACACAGATACAACAATAGACAAGCTACAAGCAGATACAACTCTACTGCCACCCACAACGATGGATCCAGAGCCACTCCGCAGGAGCACCCGAACCCGCCAACGTCCTCAACGATACACCTAATATCCCAGCTTCCTCCTCTTCTTTGACTTCCTCCTGACAAACCCTTTAGAAGTGGGACAGGCCCACAGACTTTCTGACTTAACACAAATTTGGTTTTAATCACAGATATTCTTTGGAATATTCCTGACCACGACACTTGGATATCAAGTACACCTGTCGTCGGGGACCTACATTCGCAACGCCCCGTCACACATCGTAGTTTATTCGGACTACACCCACATACTATTTCGATCGGATTTCCACCTAACAACTCCAGACAAATACTATCATCAAACCAGTGACGACGCGTGTACCCCAAACCAAACCGAGAATGAAGCCGACTGCTTGGAGATACGCTTACTGGTAGCAAAACTCACCCAATTAGGCGATTTAATTGACACAGTATCGCATGACTACACGGGACTCGTAACCGAATTCCCCGAACGATCCAGCGACAACCCTTTCAGAGCAACCAACACATCAGCACCTCGAGAACAAAGGACTCGAAGAAACATACCAGAGGTACCAATGCTACGAGGAAAAAGACAAGCAGTTTTAGCAGGAGTAGCAGTAGGATACATCGGATCCAAACTATTCTCCTTCTTTAAAGGACACGACGTAGAATCATCCGACCTATACGCGCAACTTACCCATGGAATAGATGTTGCACAACAAAATATTGTACGATTAGCAGATAGAACACAGATGTTTAATAAAAATATGGTAATCCAGTTGGATACAACCCTCAAAAAATGGAAAGCACATTTAGAAACCGTTGGATGGAACCACTCCGCTATTATGCGAAAATTTAGAATCGGAGAAACCAGAAGAACCCTAATACATACGGACCACATTGAAGCAACAACAAGGATAACAGAATTGGTACACTATTTGGCAGCTTTTATGGCTTGTACGAATTCACGTCTTCCAGTATCAGCAGTTAATGTGGCAGCTCTTACAAAAGAATTAACATCGTTGAATACCAACCTGGCGTTTAATGGATTTGAACCAGTTATTAAAGACGCCTCTGGATACTACCAACACGAATTAACAAAATGTAACTTTAACACAAAGGACAAGGAGATATTGATCACTCTGACCGTCCCCATCAAGCCAATAAACCATACTTTCAACTTGATGGAAACGATAAATGTTCCATATCTTCACATCACCGAAGCAAATGTGCGACAAATATGCAGAATCAATCAAGCACATACCCTGATCGTAAAACATACTCTCCCTGACGGCAGAGTCAACATCATCCCGATTGACCAAGCTCAAGCCAACCACTGTGCTTTGAACAAAGGGATCTGCTTTTTCTCAGACTATACATCCACCCCGAAAGAAAATATTGACTGCACTCGCGCACTTTTAGAAGGATCCCCATCCTCTTCAATAAGCGAAAGTTGCCCCATACAATGCAGGAGAGCACGTTTTGGAGAAACCAGCGTGATTGCCTTATCAGATCTACCTGACGGGGATAAACTATTTGCCTTAACAAACATCCCCAATGATACTGTCATCATATGCCGGGATCAGAATAAAGCAGTGACATCAACTCACCCTATAATAACAACGAACGAACATAGAGGAACTTACTTTGTATCCATCTCAAATTGTTTGTGCTCCATAGAAATGGAAAAACAAAATATCCGAATGCATCAACCATGCAGAATTACAACAATTAAGAGCCCAACAGTAAGGATTGTCATTCCCCAACGTTGGTCCACACAAGCACGGTCATTAATCTTACAAGCAAAGACAATTGAAGAAGAACTTAAGACAGCTTCCGTATACTCGAACTTATCGGAAGTATATGACTTGGATTGGCCAGCAAAGGAGATACTCTTCAATTTATCCAGCTCGCAATTCAAGAAATATAAACCTTTTGTGATGCACCTGGAGAGATACGAACCCCATTACACATCCTATATCGGCCTATCCTGGAATATTGTATTATCAGCGGCTATATTTTGCCTCTGGTGCAGGATGACATTAGGGAACTACGACCTCCGGCACGCTTACGCCGCCCCCGGTTTTATTCCCGTAGTTACGGCTACAAACCCAACAAACATGGACGCAGCGTTGGCTCACAAGCTTAACGTATTTTTGGCTACAGTAGGATCTATTTGTACCATAGCCTTCATTATTTTCTTAGCTATAATTCTTTGGGCAGTTAGGAAATGGCGAACCCGAAAGTACACCTTGCAATGCGTGCAAAACCAGGGAGGAGAACACGATGAAGCTTATCACAGAGCTTCGGCCCCGAACAGGGATGATCGGTTCTTATCTCCGAAAGGCCGAATGCCAGAACAGGAAATGCGATTAATGGGTACCAGTACATACCCTGCCATCCCGAATTCCTAATTAACCCAACCTCAACATAACCACGAAATACTAAACATTCTTCTTGATTTTTTTAGCCAAGCGACCACGAACACGGACTAGGCAACTCAACCGACATGACTCCATATGAACCAAGAGCAAAGTATATTAACGAAATTATTGACGCCAGCCCCTATTTGAAAAACTTGGAAACCCGGTATTTAACCTCTCTCCACCGCCTGGAAAAACAAGTCCTTTTAAGAAAATATTTCGATGGAGCTGAACACTTCCCACCCGAGACCAATTTCACCGCTTTTGCCCCGAGATTAATCTACACAATCCCTATACAATTCTATCTTGAACGAAACAATCTAAAGTATCAATTAGGTTTAGAGTTTACCTTAGATTCTTTGATCCCTAGTGATAGGGCACCCTCTGAATTTTGGGAAAACGCTAAACTTTTTGGAGTCACAACCACCGAAAACTTTGTTGACATAATCAACAAGGAATTCCCAGGTTCAATTTTAATGGGATCATACGGCAGTCTCAAAGAATTTTGGCAAAATCCAAATCCGAGTACTCTTACGATAATAAAAATTTCTTTTTGCGATATGATAAGAGAATATCTGATGGATAACTGGATGGTAGAACCAGGAGACGCTACTATTAGATTTTTCCGGTTAATCGGATCCCAAGAATTTGCCCTAAAGGGAGATTATCCAAATTTCAGCGAAGCTTTTCTCTTATACATCCAGGGTTACTTATTTAGATATGACCGTAGTCCTTATAACCCAAGCGAAAACTTCTCCATTAAACCCCATAGATCAATAACAGGCTTCCTAACATACTTTGATGAATTACAGGACAAACAAGATTTTATCCAAACATATCAAAATCATAAGCCATCAAATAACGGCTTTAAGGGTGATATATATCCACTTAACAGGGAAAGTTCGGATTCTGGTTCCATTTCCAGTGGAAGCCATTCCGATTACGAGTTGGAATCTGACTCTTATTCCGATGAAGAATATCAAAAATGGAACCCACTTAGGCGAACCAACCTTTCACCCTGACCATATTGTGACAAGAGACAACTTTAATTTTACATACATATCATTTTTTTTAGATTTACAGATGCGACCCGGACCCTTACCTCTCTAACTACATCCCTCCACATCACCAACATCCTGTTTTCGTCCTACCTAAACTACCGAGTTCCCCTCCACATATTGACAATGGACTATCCGAGCCAAGATCCCCAGCTTTTTCGGACCAATCTTCCGATGACAGCGATGGAAATGAAACGGACACATCTTCAAACGCCACCAGACGAGTTTATTCAGCACAGTCTATATACGACAGTGAATCTGATGACATGCAAGACGATTTTAATGCCTCCAATGACACTGACGATAACGAAACGGATGACGACTTAAACTCCTCCAGCGACAGCGACTATGAAGTAATAGGACAAGTGATACGAGCCAAGTATGAATACCTCGATAGTGACACTACTGACGAGGACTAGCACAAACACTCTCACGCTTCCACCTCACAAGAACCCATGCTTTATACTGGTGAAGGGATATACAACAATAAAATGCACTTTTGTAGAAAACAATATGGAACAAGTCATTAATTTGATTGAGTAATTGTATGGAATGGAAGATAACTTTAGTTGTCATAGACACGCTCCTCCGAATATAATAATTTTGTTTATTTAAGTATAATTTAGGAATCTAACATTTAAAATTTTTTTTTGAATCGTATGCTCGCACATTAAATATGATAGACTAACTAAAAATTTATAAGCAGAATTTAGCCTCTAATTAAGTATACTATTATTTAGAATTACATATCTATATATTCGCTCGAATTGGAATTTTGATTTTCTTTTTTCCCCGTAATTAGAAAGCTCAATGATGTAGCTTATCCAACCGAGTTTTCATGGTACTACAAAACACCCTAACCTGTGCTGCTACCCACTCTTCTGTCCTCATCTGTTTATCAGCCTGCGATATCGACTCATGATGAATCTCAATCACAGGAAAATTTGCAAGATCCAACAAAGTCGCTGGCGTACTCGTCGAAACCACAGCTGGAACAGCTGGTCTAGCCCCATTCTGGCCGTTAGCCCGAAAAATCCGGTCCCTCACATTTCCTCTCTTCTCCCTAATCTGCTCCTGATCCGGCAGCATACTAAAGATCTCCTCCAGTAATGAAGTAAAACCACCTTCTCCCTTTCCTTCCGATTCACCCACTCTGGATAAGTCCACGCTCCGCCTAGCCCTTGAGTTCGCCTCCACCTCGATCGGAGCATCTCCTCGGAACCGCCCTTCAAAGCGCCGAAAAGGTTCAATGATTTTTGTATCTACAACCAACATACAAAACCCCTCGTCAAAAGCACCAGCCAACTTCGAATGCCCTCCCATAAACGTCATTACGAAATTATAAAATTCTTATTAACTCACCGTTCCCAGGATCCATATCAGCAAACGTATACTCCGACACCACATACGGGTCGAGGCAGAAAGCCCACGACCCTGCGACGAAGTGCCCCTTCCAATCTCCCTGCTGGGAATTTATCTCAGCCCAAGTGAGGCACACTCCTGGTTGAAGTGACTCCTCGTCTCCCGGCCCTCGGACAACATAGACGGTCGGCTGACTCTGATTATGCATGCACCTAATACAAGCATTTAATAAGATTTCATTCAGAAAAAGAATTGGTTCCCCTGTATTCCGTGGCTCCAGAAGGATTTGCCCATCTAATTCCTCTTCTGTGAAATTCAGAGTTCCAGCACTCCCAGCGCCTTGTTCCCCGCGTCCCCCTTGCAACCACACCGCGACCATGATCAACACAAGATCCTGAAAGAAAATAGAAACTTATTCCAAATATTCGACATCTTTCCCTTAGTATTATAATTCCCTGTACAGAATGATAAACTTACCTTCTTCATGATAAAAGATTCACTTCCAGTCGATGTGTATTACTCGAAAGCTCGGTATGATATGTTCCTACTACTCTTTTCCTTCCTTTTTAAATGAATTTGCTATGAATACAGTCATTCATTCCATGTGAACATCCGATTCGAACTAGCATAATTTTATGTAAACTCAGGAAACCCAAAGTCCATAGTGTTATTTTGGTCTAATTTTGTCAAATCATCTTTTAACTATGTTTATGTAACTGACACATGTATCTTTCCATTAGTTCTACTTAAGTCATCATTTTTATTTGCCTAGGAATGCAAATTGGTAGAAGTGGGATGAAATAGTTTTATGAAACTTAGTTAAGTAAATGAGTTAAGTTAATTCATGCATGCATTATTGCTGATGCATTGCAA
>JAQGAB010002111.1:0-13190 GCA_034696565.1 Isotomurus graminis
GTGCAATCCAAAGAAGCTTTAGTGAATGAAACTAGTCCACCATGAGAAGGCGTTGAGATTTAAGCCTATCTCTTAGATTGGATAATGGATCCATTGAACTTTCCTTCTCAAACTATTGCTTTATTGCCATAAGTTGGTTACTTGTGGAGAAAGGCTGATTTAGTGATAGTGACTTATTTTCCGTAGAAGTATTAGACAAGACGTATTGGTCGGCTACTCTTACTTTCGATATGTTAGTTCCAGTGCCTGCAAAGACGATGTGCACCAGCAAGAGTATTTTCCTATGTAATCTTTTATTGAGATTGGCAAGGGACTCAGCAAACTCGATTTGATCGCTTTATTTCATCTTGCTTTCTATCTTTTGTAAGAAAGATAGAAAGTCGAGACTCCAGAGCTAACAAAAAGAGAGCTTTCTATCGTGGAAAACTCTTAGACTTGAGTTTTGGTTGCAAGAAGAAATCGTTTTTGATAAAAAGCTTTTCATTTCTTTTCTCATCCATTTCCTCTCTCTGTACATTTGAGGAAATTGTTAGATTCGTAAAGAATAAAAAGCCCAGTCCACGCAGGATAGAAACTATTCAACTGGATTTACATAAAGCCGCAGTTCATAGGGTTGGAATGTAACACTTTAACTACGCAGTATTAACCAGTAAGCGATGTTAAACAAGAGATCCAGGAGAAAAAAGAAACTTTTTAATTTGTTAAGCGATTTGGGTCAGATACTTGGAAGTTAAAGAATTATTGTTTTATCCAAGATGAACGTGCGTCGTGAATAGTTTCCTTTTCTGAAAGTGCTTTCCTATTTCTAAGGTACTTTCTTTAATCGCATATGTGTGTTTTATGTGTACAGCGTTAGTAAGAGGGGAAAGTTTCGCACACAGATTGCTCAATAAGCGAGAAAAGTGTGCTTGTACAATATGCAATAGGTATCTTGGCACATCCTTACTGACGGTGCCAGCTTCATGTCATTCCTCAGTGATCCGTAGCCTTCGTTGAATATTTTATTAGACTCGCAATAAAATCCGTTTTCCTTAAATACCTCCTTCCAGGGAAATTCTGCACTTACACGTGTTTTTCTCCATTACGTATGCATTCAGGTGTACTAATTTATAAGAGGTGTAGTATGTCAATCCTTTTCAGGATGTTGGATGTTTTTTGAAGTAGACATGGCTTAAGGTATTTATTACCTAAGCAATGAACTAATCTTAAGTGGTCGTGTTATTTCATGCGAATTTGGGTCTTTTCTTCTAATAGGCTAAGATGAAGTAAGAAGAATAAACCCTTGAGGTGAATAAAACTGAGGAAATGTTAGGAAGTGAACGATGAAATTATCTTATGCAAGCACGAAAAGTGAAAGTTTTTCCTTCTCACGCTCTGATAAATGGAGAAGAGCGAGAGTTAACATTTAACCAGGAGGAAAAGTAGTCCTTGTGTGAGATTGAAAGATCTCAGTAAGAAGTATGTGTATATATTACTAAAATGGTGTGGAATCCTCATAAAGAAATAACGGAAGGATGAACGACGGAAAGGAAAGACATCTTAAGCTACACGAACAAAATCTACATCCTTCAAATTACCGTTGTATGTACTAGAGAAGAGACTTCAACTTCGTTTTACGAACTCTCCACAGCGTGGTTCCCCATGTGTATCCTACTCATAATTCCAAAAGCCCCCTTGGGGACGCTAAGATCATAATTCTCCCTGGAAATCTTCCAATTTGCGTTATATTGATCTCCTCTCTTCTACATCCTAAAGTAAATGCGTCAACAACTTGAGTTCAACAGGCCCAAAAGCGGCACAAGAAGACCACTTTCTTCTTTTTATGATATCAGATCTTCTCTACACTTGTACATTCTCTCGTTTCACTGCTGACAAATTTAGCGAGATAAACAAACACTTTTGGGTTGGTTGTGACAGGAGAATCACTTTCCATTTGTAAATAGATGAAAAGTGTAAACTCTTGAATACGGCCACGAGTGTTTTTAATAGTCAGTGGTTATATAATAAACGACTGGGTTTGAATTGGAGTAGGAAACCCATTAGTTGGGCTCTACGTAGTCAGTCATTGAAGTCTAATGATGAATCACCGACAATGGAAATGAAAGACAAGCAATGCAGCTCATTGCTACAATCACTAAAATTGTATACTTTGCACTATAATAAATTTTTGCTGCACAGAAGCTGATGACTCGTGTAGATCTCTATACTCTATTATACCTTCCTTTCTTCTCTCTGTATATAAGAAAACATATCTGTGCTTTCTCTGGCGTTGGGGAAGTAGCGTTTACTCAATTTATCGTGCTAAACCACTTACTTCACTTAATAATAGCTAATCAAGTTAAGTAGTTTATTCTCCTCTTATTCTTCGTCACACTTTTCCTTGTATATAAGCACACACTTTCTCTCCTCAGCACACATCACGTTTACTACTTCCGTCATGATGACAAATAAATTTCCTCGTAAAGGAACTAGTACCCTGTCGTCATCTGAATATACAGGGTATTTCTCTGTGGTGACTAGAGGGGGAAAGTACCCATTTTTCTATACCTAACGAAGTCTATTTTACTACCCATATCATGGGACTAATTACATTTAGGGACTTTCTCTTCGTGCTCCTGTAACTCTACATTTATATTGAGTCTCGAAGGAAGCCGTAAAATCATAAAAGCCCGTTTCCCTAGTCCTAAATAACTTTTATTCTACAGCACTCTTCTTGTTCTTATGGGCAAAATAATGCACGAAACCTCCACAGTCCAAATTTAGAACTGAAACATCCTTCTACGGAAGTATTGATCAAAGTAAAATTGATATTTAATGCAAAAGGGAAAACGGTGGTGCGGTTGGAAGTATAATGTTCGTCTTGGCGTCCCTTGCACAGTATTGCACACAGTATCTACTTTCCCTGACATGCTCTGTTCTTTCAAAATCTCATTATAATTGGTAGGAAAGACACTTGATATCTTCCGGAGGAACAAGTAAAGTGAAATATGACTTGGTGAAAAAACCGAGTAGTCCTTGTATTCGATACAGTTTGTTACTGGTGCAGTTTCTATATAATCTCTTGTTAACCCCAGAATCAATGGAGAAACTAGAAGTCTGTGGTTTTGGCAATGTGTGGAAAACCTTTGGAAATAATAATCAATGAAACCCATATAAGCCACAGGTCAATTAACTTTGTCTGATCATACCCCAAATAATACTTTAGACAATCATTGGTTGCATGATGTGGGACTCACAGTTGGAGGCTTATGAGATTTCTCTTCCCTTGTCGCTTGTTTTGCTCAAAAAGTAAATAAAGTCAATAAACTACTTTATGAAGAGACTCTCTGTGGGATGTGTTAGGTTAAATAAGAGCCTAAAAGAAAGTTTTATGTTGTGACGATGTTTTACATGTTCCAGGATAGCTTTGGGTGAAAAGCTAGTCAAGGAGGAAAGTTCTTAATACTCAACTCAAAGTTGGACATCCAATGGGTTTTCTGTTGTCCTGCTTTCTCTCTGTTTTACACAGCAACTTGTTACTTCTAACGACTTTGCTGTGTAGGTTTATTTGTTAAGTGATTTTCTATAGTATTCTATACTTGAAACAAATGAAATCATTTAGTCAAGCAAATCTTGTTAGTTAAAGTTTGTTGGGTTCGTTTACTTGAATAATCAAGAATACACTAGAGTAGTAATTTGGGGGTATGTACACAATGTATAAGGGAGAGGTAGAGATAACTGCAAGATTGAAGAATTGATTTCCTCGAACAATTCCACGTCTACATATATAGCTTTCATGGGTTTATATGTACTAATATAACACTGTTGTAAGTAAGGAAGAAAGGATACACACGCACTCACCAAAGACAATGAGATCAAACGGAGAAAGCAATTACAAGTTTCTCTGCTTACCAGCAGGCATGTGAAGCAGCAGCACATGCAGAAATGGGAACGCAAATCCCTGTAACAAGTAAATCCGCCAGGGCAAGGTTGACCATTAAATGATTTCTGACTGGTAAAGCTCTAGCACGTCCTCCGGTTCCACAAAGGGCAGCAAGGAGCACGGAATTGCCGATGACCCCGATCGTAAAAACAATGGAGTATCCCACAACCAAGAGAGCCCATAGGTGAGACCCCTCGACAAAAGCATCTTGGACTGAATCATCTTCAAGACTTATAGGAAATTCAGTTGTGTAGGATGAAGTGGTGGCGAACGATGATGATAATGATGACGGTTGTTGTGAGAGTGATGGTAATGTTGGAGAGAAAGCACCACCACCGCCATTTGAGTAGAGAAATGAAAGTATACTGTTACTGTAGTGAGACGTTGGGAGCACAAGGGACTCTTGTGGTCTTTCCATTTCCTGTTGCTGCTGCTGCTGTGAGCTGAGGTTGAATTTTCGGGGCAGCAAGTAGGAAGGAGCATTAAGAAGTTTTGAATGAAATGAGCCACTGGAGTCATGCTGATTGTTGTGTGTACTGGTGTGATGATGATATTGATTAAAGGAATGGTAATGGTTATGATTACTGGAAGTATTGATGTGTGGATTACCACCAGGACCTGGACCAATGTTGGTGTTGCTGTGAAGGGCTAAAGTACTGAGCTTGTCAGTCAGGAAACTCCCGGGTATTGACGATAATGGCATTATCCTTTCGTTCAGACGGCAGTGGTTATCGTGTAGTACAGGTCCTTAGTAAAGCTAATGATAATCCGGGTAGTACTTCTTCTCTTGTCCTGTCTTTCATGATCATCTCGTACACTTCGTTCTCCTTTGTCAACAAAGACTTCTTTCTCCAACATCTTACGTGTGGTACACTACACTACCTATATTCTTATTTCTCTCCGTTGATCTGCTTCTCTAGATCAGGTTCTTTAAGCTTTTGTCAACACAATTTCGAAGAATGTCCTTCAATCCAACAGGACCAGCGTCTATCTTACTTCAATTGAGATTACAGTTGCTCCTCTGCACCTGAAAAAGAAAATCAACAAATGGAGCAAAAGAATCACCTCGGCTGAGAAAGCTTGTGAAACGACAAGCAAATACGAAAGAGTAAGAAGGAGCGAGGACACACAGAAGTCTACGGAGCATATGTATGGGAGGTTCGCTTGTCTCCTCTCCTTTCTTTTTAATTCCTACTTTCGGAGTAAATTACAGTCGTCCAATGTGACGCAAAGAGTGTGTTGTTAGTTGTTACTGATTCAAATGGAAGATGAGATTAACAGTTACACGCTACAGGATTTGAACAATACAATGACTTTCTTTTGAAGTTTCTTCGCTTTTATATTTCGTGTTTCTTTAAGAGAGAACTTCAAGGAGAAAAATTAGAAAAGGGATCGGCTTGCATAGGTTTGTTATAAACAGTAAGATACTGGTGGGTTGCGCTTAATGGCGATTTCTGAGTACCTACATTAAGAAATACGATGCTTTCCGAGTAAACATTTCTTTAAAAGGTTTTTTGTTACTGTTGTTTCTCACAAGATCCATAAAATATCATGAAAGATTCTCTTTGTTACTTAATATCATAGTTAATTTAATGCAATATGAAGACATAGCTTGTTAGTATAAATCATTTTAAGGAAATGTAAAGCCAAATCGTTTATTTTCCTAAAAAAATAGAATCGGCGTGATTAAGACAATGAAGACTGCAGGCAGTAGATGAGAGGGTTCGTTATATTTTATGCGGAAGACGAAGAATTATTCATATCTCATCTTTAGCCTAATATTCTAGAAAAGTAATGAATGTGTTGTTTACCTTCTGCATACTTAAATAGGAATTACAGTTAAGTAAGCCAAGTAGGATAAAACTGACCCACATTCTGTTAGACGCTAATCGAGTACTCATCTTTTAACTTTCTGTGCCTGCTCATACAGCATGCAATTAAAAGTTAAACAAAGACATAATTTCATGGAGGAGTGCTTTTTGCATGCAAAAGTTATGCTCAGTCTGAATACTCTAGTGACTTCACGTGCATTACAATACAAGTGTGTCTGTTTGCCATGCCCAATGCGAATTTTTTGTACACTTTATTCTAATATTTTAGGCCAACGCATAAATGTGAAATGCAAGTTTAGAGTGCAGAAGCTTAATGCATTAAATGGGTTTTAATAAAACGTAGCATAAAAGTGGAATGTGATCTCTCATTTGAGAGGGTGGGGGAGGACGAGTTACATTAGCAGTGTCAGGGATATCACGATTCACAGGTCTTATGTCAAAACTCAAATAAACTGGGAGTAATCTGAAGCTGAAACCATATACTAACTATATATGAGAAGGGACACATGAAGGATAAAACCCTCGACACACTGCTGCAGGTAGTTAGACTTGGAGAACAAGTGAGATAGGGTGATAGTGTGAGAATTGTTGGGTAAAACTGCTGACTGCACTTGTTTAAGACTCGCAGTGGTTGTGCAGGTTCAGCAGTTATTTTAACAGGAGTTTTTACCTTCAGGGCAGTTAGGGTTGGTTGATCTTTTCAACAGACACTCACACAGTCATCATAAAGAATGAGTCACTAGCTAGTTGAAATTGCAAGTTACTTTTATTTAACCCCAACTCAACGGAAGTTTGAGTTTGTTCGTTTTCAAAAGAACTTCCTGATACATATATACGTGACACTCCGCTGAAGACTTACTTATAACAAGCTACCTATTGAATACTCTAATTCAATATCTCTCTTAAATCCAGAATACTCGAGCTCCTGTGTTAATTAATTTAATTCGAAGGTACTAATTGTAACTTGTGTATCTTCCTTTGGGTGACATATTTGTGAATCCTTTCATAATTATTAATTGAATTTCATATTTCAGGATTACTAATACTCAACACACATCATGAAGAACTTTCACAACTACGCAACCTTAAAGACCTCTGGTCAACTTATCATGGATATTGGATCCGTAACCACACACATATGTGCGTTGGTGGCACTTCTCAAGTCTAAGGATATCAATGATAGCCCAGTGTCTCAATTCTTTTGTTGGTTTTTGGTAGCGACTATCATCTTTCAGGTACTGATAAATGGCATAAAAAGGTGGGCGTGAAACTGAAATATAATATTATCAAACATCAATGCATCTTTGTATGAAAGGTCATCGTGGCAATTGGACTCTACATCTTTCGGTTTCTGGATCTCAATCATGATGTGAACCACACTACTGCACAGCGGTGGAATATCGTGTTTTTTGTAGCCGTGTTCATCATATCCATTTGTGAGGCTTTCATAGGAATATTTGAAAAGTTTGGGATGGAACATGGCGAAAGGTGGCTGAATGGAACAACTGGCGCAGGCACGGTTGCTCATTAATACTGATGATAATTAATCTCATTTACAGTTTGCTATAAAATCGGGTCTTGCGTGAGTCTCAAAAGCAAATTAGTGCTTTACAATATCCTTAATACTTGATAATCATGTATACTCTCTAATATGTTACTTATATTGTCCTAATTTTTATACCGAGTTTTTCAGTTGTTTTATGGAGGATTTTGTGTTTTAGATGTAAATTACTAGTTTTGTTGTATCCTATATCGATCAAATTTTTCCATTTAGCTACGAAATCAATTATTAAAGGCAAAGGGAAAAACAATTTTGGAAGTGAAGGGATTTTTTCAGGCAACCTGTTGCTCAATTTATTTAAACCTAATAATCGCATCTCATATTCACTCAAAGTATTCGTTTTTGTACCCTTTGCTCCCTCGAATGCACAATGAAAAGTATTTAATGGTAAACTGTTATGAAACTTTTGAGTACATAAATTGGAATATTGCACTCACGTTAGCTTATATTATAATTAAGAAGCCTCTTGGGATTTTTTAATACACCAAATTGAGAAATCGATAGTTTGTGCAAAAATTGCAGAAACATTCATCTTGTAGTAGATTCTTAAGTTATAGATTAAACTTGAAGTTGCGCAACGACAGTGTAATTCTACAACATGAGGCTGTAAGCGATAACTGGGTTCGAACAACTTTATTTCTGCCCCATAAATCTACTTGCTTTTACTTTGAATGTTTCAACTAAAATATCAATTTTCTCTATCATTTGTCTAACTTTCCTCACAAAAGTTTTGTAAGGAGTTTACACACGAGACTGTTTAGATTTATATTTTATCTTTATCCTACAATTCCCATTAAATTCTTTATTCATCGACGTTATAAGAAATTTTGCTTACAAGTGACCTATGTATGAGAAGTTTGAAAATCCGTAGTGTTTAGTATTCAGGCAAACGACATAATTCATTATCATCACAATATGTACGTCAGAGGAACTTGGTACAAAAGAGATGAACAATGGGAAACTAATGATGATAATGGAAGAAGAATAGAGTCAGTTCCAGTTAGGAATCGAACTTTCACAACTTCAACTTCCTTCCTTCCCTTAACAAGAACTAAAGAATGTGGGAACAATAGAAATTAGTCTGAAAGGGACATTTGCATACAGTCTTCATTTCTTCATCTTGCATATTGCAGAGAGAGAGAGAAGACAGAATGATAGCGTGCCTTCACCTCTCAATCTTTTGGAGATAATGGATTGTTACGCTAATTGATCTTCGCCGTCTTATGTTGTCTGTATATATACTTGTTGAGAACAACAAATGGAGATTCCATTCTAGAAACTCAATATGGCACAATATACCTTGCCTTGTAAGTATAATACACCCTGGTATGTGATCGGCCTTGATGGAAGAGGTGCTTTGTGTAATAAACCTAATGACGATAAATCTGATATGAATTCTTCTTTCCGAAACATGCCCCAGAGCACGAGAAAGTGCTTTCTCTTACATGAGTTTCCTTCAATTAATCTTTCCACCCGTTCCTTACAAGACAACCAGGAAACGCAAAGCTAAGGATTACTACGGTCATTAGCCAATTTGTTGGGAATTAAAACATAAGTACCTGGCTCCACTACGTCATTCCAATGCACAAGGATCATAATTTTATTTGCATTGCGAACATATTGAATGGAGATTGAGAATATGATCAGCAAATATCTTGATCGAAATGCCACGATTCTCTAGTGGAACCTAATGGTTTAATGAAACATTATTTATTTGACCTTTCAAACACATAAAAGACCATTAATGTATCCCTACTAGTTATTACAGTCCCGTTAGTCCCGTATGATCGAATTCAGATGTCCAATAATAGCTTCATAACATTTCTGTGATCTTTACTTAAAAAAGTGTGATAGGGAATCTTCATATTAATAATTTGAATCCCAAAGATGTGGATCGATGAGGATGAGAAAGCAGTTATAATAATTACTGGAAATTTCCGTGAAAACTTAGGTAGTTTTGTACTTTGATTAAGAGGAGTTCAGTATGGTAAACTGACTATACACAATCAAGAACACT
The DNA here is from genome assembly GCA_034696565.1 of Isotomurus graminis. NCBI lineage: Eukaryota > Metazoa > Arthropoda > Collembola > Entomobryomorpha > Isotomidae > Isotomurus > Isotomurus graminis. The sequence goes on from JAQGAB010002111.1 coordinate 9,333, forward strand.
GATAAGGACGATAGAGAATTTATTCCGTAATAAATTAAGTTAATGGTTTACTTTCCTCGGAGGCAAAGAAAGCAAAGCTTCCGTTGGTTCGTAACTTAGGCAGTAACAAGTTCACTACATTAGAATTTATTGCTGAATTAGGATCACTTTATGTGGAGGAGGGTAGACTGTCTCATGAATTGCATTTACATATAGCTGTCGCAAGACTTCTACAGTTTAGTTTCCTTGTGGATCCTATAGACTCAGAAAATCGTTGTATGAATACAAACCACCTATGGAAGTTACTTTCTTGTCTTCCTCTCAAGTGAAAGTAGAACTTGCGTGGCCTTTTTTCTTGAATTATTTAGTACTTAAGGCAATTTGCATTCTCAAGTTGAATCAGGCCTGAAATTATGAGTTGTAAATAGTTTCCCTGATTCCATGCGATTTATTGAATTGTAATAGTTTCGAGTAGTAAGAATACTTTAGGAGAAAGGTTTGAATAAAAAATGATGACTGCAGTTTACGGAAATACGTGAGTTCTTTCAAAACCTCATTTACATGAGCTGGAGTTTGTCAACCGCCGGTTGTACATTCTTGATAAATATTTGCAAGGTTGACCCACTAGGCAAGCAAAGACTTGTTCAAGCCTGGAGTGCTTCTTTTTTGAGCTCATGGTTTAGATAGTTCCAGTCAGTAGTTGCCAGGAGGTGGGTGAAAATAATCAATAGGTTTTGATATTTAATTGGCCAGAGGAACGTGAGATATGCATGCGGGGGGCAAAGAGTATAATATTTATATCGATTGCTATTTGGATATGTACCTCGACTTACCAGCTGCCTATTTGCAACCACCTGCTTATGCTTTCACTGGTATCTCAAAAGGCCTGGGAAACATTTTTCAGTATCAGCGAGGATTTTCAGGAACAGTAAGTGTTTCAAATATTTGAAATACCGAGTTTTATTCGTTCAATTTAATTAATAGTTCTCTGGGTGCTGGCGTAGTGTTGGTGTTTTGTTTCTGGAGTTGATATAAATTCATACACATACAACTACATATAACGGGATAAAGAAGTGGAATCTCAAGATTTCCATTTGTCGATGAGTTGAAGAGGCGAGAAGGGAATGGGAAAAGCTCCATTTAGTACTTTTCCTTTGCAACAGATAGTATCATCAATAGAAAAGGATTTCGCCTGTATGGAACTATCATCAACAAGTATCTCGCCTTTAGTTTCTCATCTCAATCCCTGAAAACAAAATCCCTCGCGCAATGAAATTATTCCACGTCTCTATCGATAAACATCTCGAAGCTGTGTCTTACTTTTTACGTCATCTTCATCGCTTACATCGGGAGATGGGTTGGGTGGATAGGAAACAGCAAGGCTGTGTTCATTAAATACTCAATTCTGTGTTCTATCCGTGTGTGTTTACTGAGTGAGTTTCTCTTCTATCTCTTGTCCTTCTCAAAATTCCTGCGACTCTAGTTCATCCTGGATTTTATCCAGGATAAGAAAGGCTTGTCTATTTCCTGCGGTAATAATATTTGGTCTATGTATTCATTTAATGTGGGACAGCAATGATATGTTTAGTACTTATGGGTTTACCTACAGTAAAAGAAATATGATTTATGACTACTCGTTTATCATAGTGGAAGACAGATGTTTCTACATTTTCTCCTGCTTTTAGTCTTGCAAAATGCACAAACTAAAGAGTAATGACAGGCGACACTGGCTAATAAAGAGAGTGAAATATACGAGACATTGCATAAGATACTTTTGGTTTTTAGAATTTGTAAGAACGAATCAATTTAATAAAAAACATCTCAAAAATAAATTAAGATTCAGTGAATATTGAATATAAAGTTCCATTATGTGGTAAGGCGTTGTGGATATCAAATTTCAGCAGGGGTCTAAAAATACATTTAATTGACACGAAGAATGACGTGTGAAGTGCGATTGACGTATTGTTTTATTTAAGACACGAGCGAAATGTTTCAAGCACGTATGGTAACACAGTTACATGTCAGTCTGTTTGAGGGAATGACAGTTTTGCCCATCGGTGACATAACATTTTGAGAATGTTACAATAAAAGCAATTTCACTGTTACTTCAGGCTGGTAGCACATGAAGTCTAATGCGCCTGTAGGTGATCGACAGTCTTTTTCGTTACTTATTAGGCGTTAAAATAAGCAATAGGAGTTCGTAACTCTATGAAACTGAGAGTAAATTCTAATTAAACAAATGTGTGGTTAATATATGCACGAATGCATATAATCACTGAATCGTTCAAGAAATCAAGAAAGTATATATATAGCCATCAAAAAATAAAATGATCCAAAACCAAATGTCTTTTCAAAGTCGACAGAAACCCATTAATTTTTGTTTAATCTGGTGCTTGAACGGCATACACAAAGATAAGATGACCTCACGATCTGCAAAAGAAAGAAAAGTTCTTGCTCGTGAATAGTTTAGAGTGACATATGACGACACGACAACATTTCGAATTCATTCACAGTATGCGAAATTCCAATAAAGTGAACGGAGACAAGAAAGATTACTTTTCAGCATCAACTTGTAAAAATCCACGCAGAAGTATATGGAGAGCTGAAAGAGTCACGACTCACCAAGCCGAAAGGGAAAAGAAGAGGAAGTCACTTACTGTTGTAAAGGGAGGATTGAAAATGCTGCAAACTCAGCACGAGTCCTTAGTCCCTTTCTGAACTAAACTCACTTGCAGTAAGGTACAAAAATACAAGGAAAGCATCTTCCTTTGCATAGCTCTCATATAAAATACCTACTTCTTGCCAAACTTCTGAACAAATGCTTCATGCATTTCTCAAGAACTTCTCCACACTCGAGATAAAAGATAAGAGGAAGATTCACGTGAAAATGTGGGAGCATAAATTCCTGCCTTTTCATTAATTTCCAGCTTTCCAGGCACAAAATCAATAGTCGGAGACTGCTACAACCAACGGAAATTGTATTGTTATGTGGACTTTCACTCACCTGAGGTCATTATTATGTGACCTTTGTCTGATTTCCTGACGTTTTATTTAAGACATTGTAAATCTCATACAAGGACTTGTAAGATATGAGAAAACTTCAGTTGTCTTAAAGAAACGGAATGAGCTTCGTAACCCGAGTTAGAGACAGTCAACAGAAAAGTTTACAGAGTTCAATTAAAATGTATATAATATTTGTTTCCTTGAAATCATAACGTGACATTCTGTAGTATTAGGTTTGAGGGTAACTAACATTGTTTTGTGCTATCGATCATTCCGTAAGCTTGAGAAACTGCATGGAATATGGAAGAAAAATGTCACTGAAAGATATAGATACACTTGATGCTGAAGCACTTTGAGATTGGCCATTCACCAAGCGCAATCTGATACTCTGAACTTTCTTTGCTTTCACGGTTTGCTTTCGCTGTCGTTGGAGTACTTAAAAATGATTTTGTGATGCATCAATAGTATTGACAAAAAGGCATTTCGAAGGAAGACTTATATACTCTTCTCGAAGAAAAGGATCCCATTCATCCCTCTCCAATGACTGAACTTATATTTCTTTGAGGGGAATTGCAACCACAAGCAGGTTCTTAGCTGGAACAGGCTTTCAGTAGGCTTTCTCTCTAAGTCTATTTCATTTATAAATCATATTCATTGATTTCAGAAGTCACGGAGTCACGAACATCTGCTGAAGATAGGATTATGAAATGGAATAAGTTGTGTATTCTATACGGTTGGGTTGTGTTTGTTATGACCTGTCTAGGCTTGTTGGTTATTGGTTTCCGGACAAATATACCGGCTGCATGCCAAATATCACGGGGAAGATATTCGAACGCTAATTCAATTTCTACTAAACTGAATCTTGCCAAGTAACAG
>JAQGAB010002112.1:0-13189 GCA_034696565.1 Isotomurus graminis
TCGTTGAATTTGCTAGTGAAGACGAAGTCCAGTGTTATCAATTTCGGATATATGTACAGTATTAATTGGTTTACATACACACTACTCCCCGTTCATAGATTATTTCATACATTTATATTTGTTAATTATCTAGAATTGTGAAACTGAATACTGTCATATCATGTCGTTATATTCAGCAACTGTGTAAGTAGTCATAAGTATATTATGCGATATGTGCTATACAAAAATAATTCTTTATTGAGTTGCATTAAAGATAAGAGTGTAACAAACGTACAGCAGCGTACATGAGCGTTCAGTAAAACCTGAGAAATGAAATAAATAAATCACTCGGGACGGGTGGATATTTTATGTACGAGTGAATTGTGGATGAGCGATAAATCCACAAATTCTTTGCATGTTTCACAGACTTGAGAGTTAAAAGCTAATTCACTTTGTAGTGGACTTGGATTGCAGTTTAACTCGCAAGAGATTAAGTATTGTTGATTGTAGTGATGGCAGCTGAACATCAAGTCAAAGAACAAGAGATGTCTGAATCTGGCTGCGTATTCCAGAATATTCAGTAGGTGAAGGTTATCAGTGGAGTTTCCGGAAACTGGAGATTCTGCTACGTGAAGTGAAAGGTTTGTTAAGTTTGGGAACTTAATGTAGAGTTTGATTAAGTCTTGAATTGTTCTGAGGGGAAGAGGAATTCTTAGAATTCGGAGAGTGTGATGAGGAGAAAGGTTGTCAGTGTTCCAAATGTCAGTAAGAAAGTCATTAAGTCTTTGAGAGTCTGGAGTGATTAAAGATAAACTCACTAGGTTTGGACTCACTGAGAGTAAATCACTTAATGAAATAGTCAAACAAGTTCTCACGTCGATAATTAAGATCTTTAAGTGCGGCATAGGGGGAATTAAGACACTTAAATGTTTATTAATTCTGTTGATTGGATTATCACTGTGATGGTCGGGAGTCAAATTATCTCCAGATTCACTGGCTTCTTCGTATGGAACGTCAGTAAGAGTTAATCTTTCCAGTGACTTCCTTATCACTCCGGGAAGAAGTTTAAGTCGGGTAGTTCCTTTTTGGGAGTGACAAAGTGGAGTATGCCAATTTAAATGTCGAAGGCTATCACTGAACTGAAGGGGAGAAGTGGATGACACGGAATGTAGTTTCTTTAACAGTTGTGTTCGACTGGACAGTTGGAAATCACTTAAGTCACTTAAGTTAAGGTTAAAGGGCGACCAGGTAAATGACTCGAGTCGTCTTGTGACTTCTGGATGAGATGAGAGCCAATTGAACAGCCAAAATCTGGCGTTGTTTCGGTCTGAGATTGAAGCATCTTCTGTGGAAGTCTGAGGAAGGCAGAGGACTTTGAGATGGACCGAAGCCTTAATGAGATTAGCACAGATGTACGCTGAGTAGGCTCCAATTGTCCCTGAAATCTCCAGAGATTGAAGATGAAGGAGAGGTGAGAAATCTTTGTAGAGATGAGTTGAGGTAGATGAAGACTTGTCGGGTGTTGATATGTTAAGGGAAGTTCTTGAATTAATCGGGGAAATATTGGAATGTCCCCATTCAAACAGAATTAATTTAAGGTGAGACAGGTTGGGACAAGCGGACAAAATAGTGTGCAGAAGACTTATGGAGGAGTCTGTTGGTGGAGATAGTGAGACACTTAAGTACTTTACAAACAAGTGAGGAGAGTTAAGAAGGTCGTGACGATTCAAAAGCGACGAAGGACCTCCGATGCTTGTGAAGGGTGAAAGGTCAATTTGTTCTGTATGCTTGACCTTTGCGATGTTTAAGAAACCGCAGGTCATAAGATGAGGAAGAGCCAAATGGTTCCAATACGAAGAAACAAGACGAAGTGACTTGAGGGAATGGATGTCCAGGAACCTGAGGATTTGGTGTAGGGTGTCTTCAATGAGGATGTCGTCTATACACAGATCATCTGAGATTAAGTTATCTCTGCAAGTTCCCTTTAACGTCATTTGCTTTGATATTAAGCAGTCTTGTGCCTGCACTGTTGAGGAGTAACACAAACAAATGAATTAAGCCATGGCTTTCCATACCAACGTATTTTTGATTTAACTTTAAATTACCAATGAACAATGTTGAGAAGTGAGCCAGTTTAAGAGTAGTAACAGAATGAATTTGGACTTCACTTACTTGTACAAACAATTACAATTAAGTGCGTGGGTGATTATGGAAAGTATACTGAATTAAGGACAGATTAAGTGACCAACACAGAGATTATGAAGAGAGCAATAAAGTGCGGTTGACTTATTTGTGGGCAGGTGAGTTGAAGAGAAGAATGAAAGTGTGGAATGAGAAAGACGATGAGACTGGTTGACAGTGTCAAGTAGGACAGTGCAAATCTATTTGGCTCAGTTTCACAGTAGAAGAAGAGACTCTGGACTTGTGTGTCGGGCTCAAATGTTATTTTTAACTTGCTTAAGCTTTACACGAGGAATAAATGTAGCTAAAGGATAATGAATAATGCGGATAAATACGCAGCTGAATCTTAAACATAAATTGGACATCTTGCAAAGGGGATTATTAAATGGCGTTGTTACATTTAAATGCATTGTGGTTTCTCTAACTAGTAGAATGGAGGATGCAATTAAGCAATAATGTGAAATGCACTCACTATGTGATGAAGTGACGATTAACGTGATATTAAACGAGGATTGTAAATACTGAATGGGTTAACCCTACTTATAATTGACCTATGAGGAAAGGACAAGTTAATTGTTTAACAAAACTTAATACCCAATTTCTAGTTTGAAACATCCAGAAATAACATTATTCAAGACAAAAGAAACAGATAGGGTTATGAATTATACTTCTGCAGCATACACTTTGTTACATAATCTCTCAAAACTTTCTCTCCATGTCAAATGTCCTGTAAATAAATAGCAATTACGTAAGGTGAATTGTACTGGACTAAATAATACTGTAAGCACACATTAAATATTTGTAGAAATAATAAACTCGAACTTCAAAACTGCTAACATAACCCAAATGCGATAAATGACTTATAGCGACCCGTACTGCGAGCAGTAGATTCAGGAAAGTACTGATTTGCGTTTTAATATGACTGAAATTAACGCAGGTTTTGTAAAATATTTCAACGCTCAAAATTGAAAAACATTTTTCATAAATATTAAGTGGCGGTTTAGGAGCATTAAAACTGGACTTAAACTACAATCATCGTGCTAGCAAAAATACGTTGTAGCTTTCGGTGAGTGTGTTGGGATAAAGATCGTGAAAGTAACGGTCTTAGTCCCATAAGCAATAAGTATTAGTAATTATCGCTCACAATTAGAATCACCAAAGAATGAGGAACAATTATGATATTTTATTGTTATAATTGATACTAAACAGTCCTTAACCTTCTAATCAGTTTTCATATAACATTTCTCTACATATCAAGTATTTTGAATTCAAGACTCTTCAGAACTAATAAAACGTTAATTACTATTGGTACCCAAGTTAGTCATAGTGTATTAATTACAGTCACAGATAATACACATCTAACGTAACAATTAATAAAGAAATTTCCCGTCATCAAAAAACCATTATGGTTTGGTTATCAGAATACATAAAAACGTACACCAGTTGGAAAACTCAACATTAATCTGTAGACAGTCAATCCAACAGTTGCAATACCGATCAATATTCAAGTCTTCCAGTTTTACAAATCATGAAGGTATTCACTGCACTCGCCATTTTGGTGGTCATCGCTATGTTTGTTGTTTCTGGAGCAATTGCTTTGCCAAGTAAGCATTTATATTATTTTAAACTTTGCCCCAGAACCGGCCTTTTTCATACTACTTAACGTGAAATTACTATTATGTTGACATTAATATCATCAGGTGGCGAGAATCCTATTATCCGAGATTTAGCTCCAGGTTTCAATGATGATCGGTGCTAATGTAAGTCTTCAATATTAACTTGCAAAGTTGTCTAAATGCAAGTTTCATTCCAATATCAATACATAGCACAATATTACACGTTGCATTATTCCTGTTTCTAGTTTGTGGAAAACTTTCCCTTGTATAATCTCGGACAATCCATTGCAACGCTAAATCTTTGAAGTCTTCAAACTGTCTGCCTACCGTAACTGTTCGTTAAAAACCTTATGATCCAATCGGAAAAATTCCTCTTATAATATTTCATGTTTTAACAAATTCATTCTAATAAAACCAATCATGTGCGAATAGTTAGGCTTCATTTACACTTACGACAATTTATTATGGTATAAGTAATAAGTCATACACACGATGAATAGAAGTGTGGAAATTTTCCCGACAAAATCATTTGGGGTACTGCAATATTTTAGATCCTGATAGTGATGAAGTTGGAGTATTCTGGGAACGATAAATTTTCTTTGTAATATTCTAATGCCAAAGAACTTGTTGACTTTTAGTTGATGATCAGGAAGCTACATTCGATATTCAAAAATTATACCTCAGATCACTCATGGAATTCGGTCTTGATATTCGTACTTGAAAGATCTGATCAGAAAGTTTAAGATAATTTGAGTATTTATTACTTTATGTGGTATTTCAGTAATATGTTAGAATATAAATCCAATACAGATATTCCAACTTGTTTCCATGCTGTGAAGGTTTAACATACAATCTGAAGTAGTATTATTTGTATATCTATGCACTGTATGCAAAGTGATTGACCATATACGGATAGTGATGACACATTGTGCGATTTTGATGTGCAAAAGTATAAGAAAATCTTGGGATCTTTATGCGATAATATACACCACTAAACATATCCAATGCAAACCCTATCTTACTTACAATTAATGTTCTGCAAATCCTGCAACCAGTTTTATCTTTGTCATCGTCCACTCTGCAGTTCTAAGCTAATTGACAGTGAATTGCAATATCAATTCAGTTATCTGAGATTCCATTGCGAAATCATTATGTTAAAAATATATTGGGGCTTTCAGTGAATGTCTTGGGATAAAGCTTGTGAAGGGAATTGTCTAAGAATAAGTAAAATAAGTAATAAGTAGTAATAATCACCGTCCGCAATTAGAATGAACAAGATTTAGGAAAAGTTTAGATGCTTTATTGTTATGAATAATATAGAATAATATTATACTTTCTAATCAGTAATCATTTAACTACCTACTGATGGAACTTTTGAAGTCCTATGTCTCTTTAGAACTGATAAAACTATAATTACTATTGGCACCCAATTTAGTCGTGTGTTTATTACAGTGACAGATAATACATATCTAGCGTAACAATTAATAACAAAACAAAATTTCCCGTCATCAAAAAACCATTATGGTTTGGTTATCAAAATCCATAAAAACTTCCCCCCTTGGAGAGCTCAGCATTCTTATTTAGACAGTCAATCCAATAGTTGCAATACTGATCAACATTCCAGTCTTTCGGATTTATTAATCATGAAAGTATTCACTGTACTTGCCATTTTGGTGGTCATAGCCATCTTTGTTGTTTCCGGAGCAATTGCTTTGCAATGTAAGTCATTTAAATGTTGTTATTAACTTAATTTTTAAAAAGTAATTAGAAATTTAAAAAGTTGACATTTATTTTTGCAGATGGTGAGGATCCCGCAGTACAAAAATTAGGTCCAGGTTTGTCCCATTACTGCTAATGTATGTGAGCAATATTAACTTGCAAAAGTTGCTTAAATGGCAATTTCATTCCAATACCAATGTGTATCAAAATATTATACTTTGAATTACTCCTGTCAATAGTGTGCAGTATTTTTTTTTGTTCATTCGTGGACGATCCATTGAAACATTAAATCAATTAAGTCTTCACCATCTCTGCCTACCTGTAACGTTCGTTAGAAACCGTATGATTCAATCGGAATAGTTATACTGAATTTTCACAACAATAATTATTTATTATGATACACACGATGAATAGGAGTGGCCTGATTTGTCTGAGAATGCGTACAATGAACCTTTAATGTTCACATTTCTAAACACAATTGACACAAACAGAAAACGAGCATATTTACTTCGTTATAAGTATTTTTCACTTATCCATGTTCATGCCTGCTACGTCACTGACCGCATATTAATTGAGTTAACACTTTATTTAGCAGACCCATGGGATCCTATATGCTTTACTACTTGCGTTCTGTCCATGTCCGTGTCCTTGTCCGCGTCCGTCCACGATGTGTGGTGGGACAGGAATACTCCTTACTCGGAAAAAATTCCTTTCTCACACACACAGATCGCCACTACCACCATACACATACACACATACGTTCACTCTCTCTCTCCCTTTTACTACCACCATTCTCATATCACCAATTTCACGCGAACTTCTCAACTCCCCATTGTTCGATGATGATAAAGTTCACAGTTCAATGTCAACACCTTCAATTAAGGGTCTGCTTCATTACATCATACTTCAATGGTTTATTCTATAAACTGCTGTATATCTTTCCGTATCTACCAATAACCACCACTACCTTGGCTATTACTGCAATTACCTTCACTGCTGCCCTTCATGGAACCTGCAAGCGCGTCATTAGGCCTGAACAAATTAAATATCTTTCAAAACTGAAGACTTTATTTTGATTGACTAACAATAATTGCCATACATCTATTATAGTCGCTTGGAAAATAAAAACATAAAACAGTTAAGATTCCAGATGTGCTATTCGTTTACTTCTGTTTAAAATATCAAATTGAAGGTCATTTTCCATGTATAACGAAAAAACGCAACCAGAATTAACAATAAGGGATTGTGTAAATGTAACTACATCACAGAGACAGAGAGGGTGAGGGGTGGAGTCATTGCAAACAGCTCACCTGCTCTTCCACCACCCAACACAAAACAAAGACTCCGTAGTCTGCTGCTGAAAACCAACCAAAACAAGTGTTAATGTTGACGTAGTCTTCCCAACGTCTCACATTTGTGTACAATAAACTTTAATTAATCCTTTAATAAAATTCAAACACAGTTTGCAGTGCTACTTTGGTTTTAAAGTGTTCCGAGCAGTCTAATCACAATAAAGTCACTTATTCAGTTCATTCCATGCAAACATTGTTTGAAATCGACGACCGTAAGATGCATGGAATTGTGTAAAGGTTCGTATGCATCTTTTCTGGAAAGAAATGTGGCTCCCAAATTAAGTTGAACAATCACCTGTTGACCCACACAAAGGAAACACATTTCTTGTGCTACTTTTGTCCCAAACTATTCACTTGTTCAGGTGCTCTTCGTCGTCACTTGCGAGTGTTCCACATATTTGAAAATCCTACAAGTGTCTAAAATGCGAATTCAGAACGTATGAAACCAAAACACTTCAGACTCATAGAGAGGATCAGTGTGGAACGAAGATCTTGCGTGTTCCTTGCAAAATGTGTGGAAGGATCATGAGAAACGTCTCGTTGAGAACCCATCGTGGTCGAAAGCACAACTTAAATCCACGTCGATACTCATGTTACTTTTGTGGCTTTGGTTGTAGTTTTAATCACGTTTTGGAGAAACATTTGCGCAGTCATACAAATGAACACGCTTTTAGATGTTCCCAATGTTCGTATACAACAACTTCCTCCAAGATGCTCATTAAGCATTGCAAGAATGTACATCAACCTAAGAAACTGTCCTGTGAGATATTTGATCAGACTTTTCGCTTAAAAAAGAACTTCAAAAGCACAATAGACTTGTCCATGTGCTCGTTAACGAGTTTTTTGTATGCCATTTTTGCGAACAAAAATATTCGGCAACTAAAGGACATTGGAAATTCTATTGCCATTTGCGACGTCACATATTGGAGACCAAAAATGGATACGAATAGTTTATTGTTATTTGTGAAACTGTAAATATGTGATCACTGTTAAGCTTATATAATAAGTTTTTGGGAGGATGCCTTTTAATGATTTATATACTTCTTGAAGTAAAATATTATTGTTTATACAGCCTTAAGTATTTTGTTATTTTGCTTATTGCATAACCTTCTCATTATATGAAAAAAGTGTCTTCTACCTAATAGAAAATATATGGCTGGTATCTGTGAATCAATTTTATGTTTATATCCTAGTACTTATTGTTAGTATGTAATGTATCTACTTGCTTGTTACTTTGCAAATGGTTAAGTATTTTTGAGATGTTCAGAAGCACTGTAAAGTCAGAAAGGAAGATTCGCGTGAAGACGGAGTTAGAGAAGTGAAAAAACTGCATTTCGCTCCATGTTAAAAAAGTGAATTTGCAATGCTAAGTTCTGATAAGCAAGCTGGGTGTTTTAAATTAAATGCTTACGAGAGAATAAAGAAAATCGTGGAGAAAAGGAACAAATAAGCTTTTTTTATTGTTATCGTATATTTTTATGTGTGAATGTTACATTAGCCAGTTAACCATCAATTCGAATGACGTATTCATAATAATCCAAAAATGTTTATGCTGTGGTTGAATGCACATGCGACCCCCACGGTGCATGTGTGCTGGTTATCAAATCAAGTTCACAATCTGCTTGGATACTAATTATTATCGATTGTTATACATAATAAGCTACGAGTTAACGCGTTATATTATATGAGGGAATGAATTATGTGGTTAGGATTTATTTACTGCTTAAATTAAAACCTACTTATCCTAGAAAATAGATTATACAGAAAAATACCAATTAAAATACTTTCATACTTTACATTTAAACAGTAAAATGCATTCTCTACCGGCAACGTTATTTGGCTTAATATATTTAGATTATTTACACATTTTTACACTCCTTACTTTATAGTTTTTAATTTAAAAAAAACCTATCTAAATCAGATAGTCAGTGCAAAATTTCGCGAAACTTGTTTTAAATGAAAAATTGGCAAGTGAATCACACAGAACAAGCCACAGAGCTGTTATCATCAATAACAACTTTGGGAGCCAACAGTAAATGATTTTTGAGTACAAAGTCCTAACATGGCCAATCCCGACCTCAGCAGCACAAACGCTGCAACAAAAAACCAATGATGCACATGCTACAAACAAAATCGTTCTCAAGTCTTTGATGCCCAAATAAATATTATCGTTATCAACTTTTCCAGAAAATGTTTCATTAACAGCAAAATATTTTGGTGCCCCGAGATTTGTATGCAGTGTATCTAACTTAGTCCAGAAATCTACCAAGCCTGACTGCAAGAACCACTTCGTAACAAGTAGCATTTGTCTTGCAGTAGGAGTAGTAATGTCAATATGTTCTGAGAAAGTAGATGTTGGCCGAGAAACGTAACCAAAGTCCCTGTTTGGATTAAGCTGGCGACATAATCTTATATACATTAACTGAGATGCTTCATTATAAAACACAAGTCTTGCTAAATTTTCTCTCGACTTTTTCAGGACATTTAGAAGAGCAGTTGGTGTGCTGCCAATTCTCACAATAGACTTGTTTAAAGAACTATTTAAATATTTTTGTTCATTTGGTGGATAACCAGAGAGTAATTCCCAATCCACAATCCGTCGTTCATTTTCGTCTATTTTGAAACACAATTTGTATCCTTTTAATAACAAGTCTTTTAAGTCACTAACTTTGCCAGTCTTGGCTGGGACAATTACGCATGCCGTTATTTCATTTTTATACAATGATAATCCGATGTATACACAAAAGACTGATATTAACATTAGGGCCTTATTTTTGTCATAAGACACCGATTGATCAGTAAGCATTTTCAGTTTTTGAAAGAAGCTGTCCACTAATACGCTTAACACGTGTTTAAAACTAAGCGAATTCCAATTAATATTCCGAAGTACCGAAAAAAGTGTTAACGATAGCAAACAGGAAATTACTAATATCCATGAATTTGTGTGAAATGGAGCATTCACATGAAACTCGGAACTGCTGGAATGTTTTAAGCTGCTGTGCAATATTCTTGCTTGGGTCATACCAAAACTGTAAAGCGGTATATAAGATTGTATATAAATAACTTTCCAGTGAGCAATGTATCCAAACGTTGGCACGTCTTTCGCTTCTGGTGCATTAAACCAATAAAGTGTGAAGTTAAGCTGATCCTGCAGAGTTTGAATTATGAAATCCGCAACGGTACATCGAATATTTTGTTGAGATTGGATATCCTCCGGAGACCAAACAGATTGGAGGCAATACTGATAAGGAAACTGAATGCTTGCTAGCACATAGTATCCGTAAGATCTTTTAAAAAACCACTTTGAGTATCTTGCGTCAAAGTCAGTAAGGTATATATTATCTGATTCTTGTAAAGGGAGAATGTAATATTTGGCATTTGTATTAGAATAGAGAACGTGAGATGGAAATCGTTTTGTTAATTGGGTTCCTGTGAAATGATGGTGTACAAAAAAAGTATGAGACATTCTATAGACAATGAGAGGCTCTGAATAAGATTCTTCCGGTGTTATTTGTATGAAAATTGAGTGTAGTCTCCCACGAACAATATTGTTATTTCTATACAAATACTTATTGATTATAGCGTGTTCATCTTGCGCCATAGTTTGTCTGACTGCGTTGCTCACAAGAATATTTACCGAGCATTCTCCAAAGTAGAAAGGCATTGTGTCGATGGATGTAAAATTGGTGTCGGGACCCCTTAAGGTAAATAGTGAATTGTGTACATTATCAGCGATTACCGAGTTAAATATGCCAATACACTCAGATATGTGGGAGAGTCGAATTAAGTGAATAGTACATACTAATCCATTTGGAGGTGACCCAAGGTTGTAATATCCGTTGGTGAAGTAAGCGGCATCATACAAACTCATTGTTCTAAACACGATGTTATTTGGTGTAGATTTATGAATCTCTCATAGATTTCAATTTCTATAGACAAAGTGGTTTGATTCTGTACAAAACAACGACGGCTAAAATATTGAATTTGGCGTATTTTTGTGCAGCGACTTGTATAATCTTAAAATTACATTCAGGATTTTACTTGAGTTTGGAAAGTTTAAATTATTCTCTCTTCGAATGAATGGAATTGAAGAGTATTAGCTACAGATCTATTATAATTGTGACTTGTCGCCGTTAGGAGAACTTTGTAAAAGCTGACTGGCTGTTTGAGGTAAATATTACTTGATTCTACAAAAACCTCCACTACATTAGTGAATTAGCCCATCTTGATTTTAAAACTTTTGTAGTATAGACACATAAATAATTCCTAATTATCTCAAATTTCTTTGCACACATATTGCAATCTTTATATTTGGGAATTAGTGTCTATTCAACAGGTTTGTGCCAAATGTGCTAATTTAAGATAGACTGTGGTTTAACAGCCAGTTGTGTTTGTCCTAGGGAAACGGATTTGTATTAGACGCGTTTATATAAAGCCAATTTTAATCTCTCGATCAGAACATTTCATTACATATTTTTACTTATTAGATTAATTCATTGCTTATGCAAATATCCTTTAGGATAGATTTTAATATTGCTCGGCAAACGCTAATACCGATAAATTATACATGTTAGTAAACTATCAGTGTTCTGTGTAAGGAAAAGGTACCCTGGAACACAGCCAAATGTAGCCTCGGCCTACTTCACTTACAATTAGTTTATACCTCTTTGCTAAATAATAGAGGAGACAATTGATAAGGCAATTAAGGTTTTCTTAGTGTTGCAGACCGACTAGCAATATTTTTTACGTTTCTAAAGTGTTTATTCTCATTAGCAGCTCTTCGGACCTAATGAAGTTTTCTTTAAGCATATAACTACTCACTAGAATACAACAACCATAATAATTTGCTTCGCGGGACAGCAGTACGAAAGCATTCCTAACGAACAAAAACAACTTAGCTAAACCCTAACTTAGGTTTAGGTTAGAATTAGCAACACAAAGACGATCGATGGAATTCATAAGGATTTCAACAATTGTTAAACTGAAATCCTGACTGTCTCAAAGGGCGATTATTAACTAAGTCACAGCCTTATTGTCTCGAATATTGTATTAGTGTAAAGCTCAGGAAATATCAAAGTCAAATAAGCATAAAGTATTAATAATCATCGTCCGCGATTAGAATCAACAAGAAAATTTTAGATACTTTATTGTTATGATTGATACTAAATAGTACTTAACATTCTTATCAGTTGTCATTAAACGTTTAGGTACATTAAATATTTTACATTCATGTCTCTTTAGAACTGATAAGACTTTAATTACTATTGGTACCCAGTTTAGCCGTAGTGTGTCTATTCCAGTGACAGATAATACAAATCTAGCGTCACAATTAATAACAAAACAAAATTTCCCGTCATCAAAACCATTATGGTTTAGTTATAAAAATTTATAAAAACCATCCGTTGGAGAACTCAATATTCATCGGCAGACATTCAATCCAATAGTTGCAATGCCGATCAACATTCCAGCCTTCATGTATTACTAATCATGAAAGTATTCACAGCACTCCCGATTTTGGTAGTTACCGCTATGTTTGTCGTTTGTAGCGCAATTGCTTTGCTATGTAAGTTATTTTAACGTTGTATTAATTTAATTTTTAAAATAAATCACGTAAAATTACAAATTTTGACAATTACTCCTGCAAATGGTGTGGATCCTGCAATACGAGAATTAGGTCCAGGTTTGTCAAATATGCTAATGTATGTCATCAATATTGACTTGCAAAATTTGTCTAAATGGCAATTTTGATCTAATATCAATACGTAGTACAATATTAAACTTTAAATTATTCCGGTTAATAGTGTGGGCAGGAATTTGCATTCTTTGCACGCACGAAGATCATGCGTGTTCCTTGCGACGTGTGTGGAAAGATATTGAAAAAAACCTCGTTGGTGGGTCATCGTAGTTGGAAGCATAATTTAAATCTACGTCGATTTTCATGTTACTGCTGTGGCTTTAGTTGTAGCTATAATCACGTTTTGGAGAAACATTTACGCAGTCATACAAATGAACGTGCCTTTAAATGTTCCCAATGTTCGTATACGACAACTGCTTCCAAATACTCATTAGGCATTGCAAGAATGTACATCAACCTAAGAAACTGTCCAGGGATATGTGATCAGAGTTTTCGTTTAAAAGAAGAACTCCAAAAGCACAATAGACTTGCACATGTGCTTGTGAACAGTATGTTTGTATGCTATTTTTACAAACACAAACATACTGCAACTAACGGGGTTTGGAATTTCTATATTTACGACGTCACATATGTGAGAGCCCTAATAAATGTGACTAGTCTGAAGTTGTATTAGAAACTGTGAAATTTGTGTTCACTGTTAAGCGTGT
>JAQGAB010002113.1:0-13188 GCA_034696565.1 Isotomurus graminis
GATATTAAACCGCAAAGTTAAAAACACTACACCGGATAGCGTGACGACACACGTGAGCCTATAAGCCCAAATTGACTTGGCTAAAAATTGCAAATAACTTCAAAATAATATTCAAATGAGATAAAAATATTGCAAATAACTTCAAAATAAAACTTGAATGAATTACAAATTAATATTAAACAAATTTCGATTAAATTAAAAATAAATTTCAAATTAATATTAAATAAATTTCAAATAAATCAAACATGAATTTCAAATGCAGTACGAGCAAAATTACTAGTTTTAAACAGCCCAACATCTTCCCAATTCAACATTTAGTTTCGAATATCTAGTGATGACAATGCTACAATGTAACGTTGTACTTGAAATTGAAACTACTGATCAAAAACAAGAATTACCAAAACAAGAAAATAGCTTGAAACCAAACAATAGCCAGCTTCTTTGCTATCGACTTGTATTGTTTTATACGTGCTAGATTGGTACAGCAAAAGCCTTTAAAATCATAATTTTTCAAATTAATACTTGTTATAATGATTAATTTTTTAGCCATAAAAAGTTAAACAGGGGATAAAATTAAAAACTTAATTATGTAACATTTAAACATATTCATTTTTAATTAATTTGAAATATTTTTTAACTCGTTTGTATTTTGCTTTCTCTCATTTGGAATTTATTTTTAACTCATTAGGATTTCTTTACTCGTTTGGGTTTTTTTTAACAATTTGGAATTTTTTAACTCTTTTGGAATTTATTTGTAATTCATTTGAATATTATTTTTAAGTTATTTGCAATTTTTTTTATCTCATTTGTATATTTTTAACTGATTTGGTAATTTTTATCTCATTTAAATTTTATTTTTAATTGATTTGATATTTTTTAAATTCATTTTGCTTGTCTGGGGTACACAATTTTTGATGGTTGATGGATGCCAAAAAGAAGCTCTGCGGTTGATGGTTGCCAAAACGGCGAAAATGAGGTGGTTAATGGATGCCAGATCGTCGCTTCATGGTTGCGGGTTGCCAAAAAGACGCTTTTTGGTTGCCAAATCGTCGCTTCATGGTTGCGGGTTGCCAAAACGACACTTCATGGTTGTAGATAGTAGAGCCCTGTCCAATCGTTGACGAAGGAGTCCCAGAAGAGACGCCGCGTTGCTCGAAGAATCAAAACTCAAGACGTCCGGGGAGCCGATGTCTTGGTCTGCAAACAAGCAGATTTAAATTCTGAATGCAAATCATTAATTGTCTCGTGTTGCTCGCTGGTTTGTTTATCAGGAATGAACCTTTTGTGTGTTGTTGTCTGCAGCGCGCGGTGGCTTCAGAAAATGTGGACAGTCCGCTGAGAAGCTTTACGCATTTCGAATTCCCCCAGAGTGTCCACGGCATCTCCTTCGGCCCCTGCAGATCGTCCTGCAAATATTTGTCAGAAGGGACGTTTTGTTCGTTAGGATTCAGTTGAAAGCCACGAGCCGCGAGATGTTCGCTTATCTGGGAGACATTAAGCAACATATTCAAACCTCGCTTCGTGCTTGTGATTGGGAATATTAAAGATTCCACTTAAAAGAGTCACTTACATTCTCTCCGGCACTCTCGATCCGTTTGGCGTTAGTTTCCACGTTGGCTATTCCCAGGCGGATCTCCTCAATCATGTCGAAGGGTATGTACTGCCGCTTTTGTCGCACCAAACCCGCGTTGGTTAATTGAAGAGAACCTTCGGCATAAACAATTGCTGCGAGAGCCGTGTAAGTACACAGAAGTAGATTAAGTGGACCTCCAGGGCCCACAATGAGGAAATACTAAGTCTCAATTGCTAAGTGGCTGTTGAGTTAACTGGATTAATTCAGTTGAAGCTGCTGAGAGATTGAAAGTCTGGAGAGAATCTCTTTCGCTTTACTGACCAACTCATCTCGTCCAGGAAGTTTCTGCGAAATGTTTTGCTACTCAACGAGAGATTGGGAGATGTCCTTTAATCACAACACAGAGTAAACGGAATTATAAGGAAAGCAGGCCAACTTGGGTTGAGTCGGAAGCCTTCCTGCTCGTAAATCTCTTTCATTTCCACGAATATTCGCATCTCCCCAATCCGTTTAATCAATAATTCATTTGCACAGATTTCGGGATTCGTGGCCTGTCGGGATCGATCGTGGAGCAATCCTCGAGGTTCCTTTAGGTATTTCGGTGTGTTCTGCAACAACCACAGTAGGCGTAACTGCTTATCATGAACAATCGTTGAAGCGGACGGGAGGTCACTTAAGGTGCAAATGTTGTTAGTGTAATTCTCCCAAGTCGACGGCCATTCGCCACCTCACACAAAGCAAATCATTTACACGTGTAACTGAGTTTGACGGGTCAAGAGGAATAGAAAACGGCATCACGTTGCACGCCACCTCAATTGTGACAAAATATATTCACCGTCAATCAATTCCCTTCCGTCAGGAGCAGAAGGAGCATTGGATCCAGTCTCACTCTCTCCACTCATTTAAGACACTTAATTCAGGACTTATTTATTTATAGGGATTATTTGTACCTTCAGCAATCACAAATTGCAAAATTGACTGGACTATAAGAGGCTGTTTGGAGTAGCTTTTACATATTTGGAGATTTCAACCTCAGGCATAGTTATGTTAAACCGTTTAACAAAATGATTTCTGAATTTGGCTTACAACAACTTATCAATGTTCCTACTCGTGGTGACCAAATTTTAGACTTAATTATTACAAATACGCCAGACTCTGTGAAAGACACAGTTATTCCTGATTTCGTACGTGCCGACCACAAACTAACCTACTGCTGTATTTGCCTAAAAAAACCTCCCTTACCCAAATTCACTGTCTCTTTTCGAAAGTACAAACAAATTGCTACTTCTAACTTTGTTGAAGACATTGATGAATGCCTAAAATCCACTGAAATCCCAACATTTCCTTCTGACCCTGATTTCTTACTATCCGCCCTACACTCGACTATGTTGAATGTCGTTGGTTCTCATGCGCGTATTATTACAAAATCATTTGTACCAAAAGGTCATCGCTTATTCGTCTCCGATATGACAAAGTCCCTGATTTCTGAGCGTAACTCACTTTACAAGCCAATAAAGAAATCTACGAATAATAGTGAACTCTCTAAGAAACTATTAGCGCTTAAAAAAGGATAAAAGGGCAAATAAACAGAGACTCTAAGCATGAACTAGACCTCGAATTAAAAACATCAGGTCTATGGGGAGGCACAAAGAAGCCGTTTCCTCTCTTAGTAAATTATGAGTCTAATATTGTTAGTTCTGCTGATGATATCAACGACTTCTACGTTTTAGTCACGAAAACTGATGCTACAAATCAATTCGACAATTCCTTACCTGTCCCACCTTTAAAAATCCAAATGAAACTTATCTGTACACCCTTCTTCTAAATTAGTGAGATTGATAAGGCAACTCTTCTACGAGCATAGAGTTGAGTAAAAAACCCTACTTCTACTAATATTGACTCGTTACAAATCATCCCTAAGATGGTTGAACTGTGTCTTAAATCTAATGCGTTTGTAATGTATCTAACAGAGTTTTAGAATACTTGTATTAGAAGTAATAGGATACCTACAGACCTCAAGCAGTACAGAGTTATTCCCATCCCTAAAACAAACAAACCAAAGTCGCCAAATGACCTACGACCCATTTCTATACAGCCTTAACCTGCTAAAGCTTTTTGAGAAATGCATCCTACCCCAATTTGTACATTTCGAAAATTATGGTCTGCTTTGTGACAAGCAATTTGGGTTTCGTAAACATCACTCAACAAAACATGCTTTAATTGCTAAAACTTTTAAGTTTAAGGGTAGTCTAAGCGTGGGGAATATTTCTGGCGGTTGACGCTGAGTCCCTACGCTAAGTCGTTTATGCCGAAGGGGGCTGACTTACTGATTCCAAGGTTCAGATCGATGTCGCAAGGGTCCTGAAGGTCCGAGTCGTCAGGGCCTAGGTCAGGGGTTGAGCGGTTGAGTGGTCCGAGCTAGGGACACAATGCCTTGGCCGACTTATGGCCTGAATGCAGGGAATGCGTGGGAGACAAGTGGAGCTACTGTTTCGAGTGTGTTTATTCACTGGCTCCTCAACTACGACTGACTCAACTACATTAGATTAGCTTATACTCTGTACATTGCGGCTAAACTATGTCTTGTGGTGTGCCTCGGCGGGACCTTCAACGGTGCTTGAAGTCACGTTCTTTACAATTTGATTTCCTTTAGTACTCTTTAGACAGAAATCCTGTAAGTTTTGTGATAATATTAGATTTTTTAAAAACTTTAAACGTGAAAAACGCAAAAAGCTGAAAAGCTGAAAGCAAAATATTTACAATACAGCTGTTGTTACAAGGGGATTGAGGAACCGTAGGGCTTTATGTGCAAATAAAGGTCTAACTTGAGCAGCAGTACCAAATTCTGCTGCCAATGCTCACCGTAGCCTCTTTTAAACACGCTAAATTAGCGTGCGCTGCACAATATTAGGTCATGGAGCGACCGAAGGAAGGAGTGTAGGGTTGTGTGGAGCGAGTGGAGGAGGAGGAAAGGAGAAAAAACTCCATCTCGGCCCATGTCAAAAACCACAATCCTTAACGGGACACTACCATTGTAGAATCACTTTG
Organism: Isotomurus graminis; assembly: GCA_034696565.1. Taxonomy (NCBI): domain Eukaryota; kingdom Metazoa; phylum Arthropoda; class Collembola; order Entomobryomorpha; family Isotomidae; genus Isotomurus; species Isotomurus graminis. The sequence goes on from JAQGAB010002113.1 coordinate 4,622, forward strand.
AAACCAAATGTTATGTGTTGTATATTTGATCGCGCATATCATGAAAAATTCAATAAATGTAGAAACAACTGTTCTATAAAGCGTAGCTTGCAATTAGTGAATTTACTCAGCATGAAGATTGGTCAACAAGACAGCCGTGTGCCTTTAGGAATCCGTGTTTCTCCGCAACGTCCCTTAGCATCTCTAGAGTCCGCTCATGGAGAATCCGCTCCCTCGACAGAATAAACAGAGTGCGACTTGACGAGAGTGTTCCTTATTACTGCACGTAATTAAAAGGGCCCAGGTTTTGTAGTACGTTTTGACCCACGTTTTCACGTAGCCATCTGAAATATTCACACTAAAGAAATGATCAGCTCTGAATTTTAGTTTAATTCGTCACCTGCGTAAATCCATTGGTGAGGAGAGGCAGTGTCCACTGACAACTCAAACTTGTGTTCACTCACTTCGCCAGAATTCCGCCACCTGAAACAGAGACATCTGAAATTGATACTGTCCTTCGGAATTGGAGGTGGTGAGGATTACCTGTTTGTCTTTTCAATAGTTGTTCCCGTCACCTTAAACAAGTACTCCTGACACGTTGTAGTAGACAAATTAGAAGGACCACTACGATAGAACTGTTCAATCCGGAACCAACTTCCTGTCGCCTGGAGATAAAGGTGAAATTCCACAGACTTCGTGAGATGTAAGGAATATGCGCTTACCTCATTAACATTGAATGCATTAAGCGTCTCTTCCAAATCCCACTCGTTGGTATCAGACGGAATGGTATGCCCAATGGCGACTTGTTGAATTTCCCCAGTGGATAACTTCATGTCACTTAACTGCGATGGTGACTCTTTCGTCATGTTCTTCGCCAATTTCCAAATCTGGAGAGTAGACTCAACTCGAATCAGTCTGACCTTGACATCTCCCACCTTCCTTTCCACAATCCCCAATCTTCGTAAAATCGCTTCGTCCACTTCCTCCGTCCGCAGACGCAACTCGGCCAACTTTATTTTCTCCAGTTCAGAATTCTCCTTCAACCGGCTGACCTCCGTCCGCAATTGCAGATTCTCAGTTTCAAACTTCTTGAGGGTGTTCTGTAATAAATTTATAGTTTCCCGCGTCGCTACTTCCTTACGCTCAACCTCAGCCAAATTCTGTAGTATTGCTGCGAATTGCTCCTCAGTGGCCAATCGATGAATTCCACAAGTATTCTCTGGAGTTGACAGAGGAGCAGATGTGTCCGTGTCCTGCTTCCTTAATGAGCGATGTGTATCTTGGTCTGCACTGCTAAGCCTCTTTTCCGTCGAGATTTGCCGCTGGGCCAAGTTCTTCAGCGGTTCTTTCATTTCGTAAAATGAGTCTACAGAAGTAACTGGTGGTTTCTGCAAGAAATATTTAACAGATTTCACTAGAGATTCAGTGAAATATTCCAAAGTCTGTGTATATCATAAAAATTGTTTGTTTTACTGGCATGTCGTTCAGGATCTCCAAGGCTCTTGTGTTTCCGCCTTCCCTGAGGGCCTCCTTGAACTTCTCAAACCCCTCGTCTCCCCACTTTCTCGATATTTCAACGTACAAAGTTGTGGCTCGGTCGTGACCCGAAATGGACGGGCTCATCTGCAAAGATTTACAAGTCATTTAACGGATTTACTCGAAGCAGATGAATATTTGTGTTCTTGTCACAAGTTTGTCCTTTTCACTTGGTGCGATGAGTCGGTCTCTAATCAAGACGGTGACCATCTCGGAGGTCACTGCAGTACACTTTGACAAGACTTCCAGGTTCTCGTGTACAAACTCCCTCCAACCTCGGCCGCCGCTCATTGTCACTAATATCCAGCTCACTAGCAATCCAGCGGACTCTAATGAAGAGTATAAACAACTGACTGAAGCCTACAGTCCGGAGTAATGATAAGAGACAATTACACATTATAACACTCGACTCCACAGACCTATGAATTTATACTTTTATGCTTATATACTAATTGAATTGAAATAATCTTGGCTTATCAGCGCACTCTTATCACTACTCATTCACTTTGGCATAAATGTCATTCTTTCTACTTCTACGCAGAAGTGAGCCCAGCTTTAATAGGAATGTCACCATCCGTCATTTCGTCTAAGGTTTCTTCACACCTCGCTAGGATACGACAGTATAAGCCGAAGGTCAAATTGTCTCTTATTGTATTACAACCACCCACGGAAGTTCCTTGTCCGTCAATATTCTTGCTTCAGTGAATATTTTTAATATAGGACTTCAATCGGTAGGTCGGTCGGTCGGTGTCGGACTGTTGTTGCTTCATTTGGGTGAGTACGAGTTTAATTGTTTCTCTGACACGTCTAGGAGTTAAATAGGTTTAGTATTCTTGCATAATGATGACGGGACAAACAAGGCAATAAAATTGACTTGTCCAAGAGATAATGTTGTGAATATAAGCATTTGTGTAGCGAAGAATATTTTAAGTGACGAGGTAGGAGCTCTGGATAATTAATGTTTGGTTCATTGACTCATTGGCACACAAAAAGGTTTTACTTTTCCATGGACAATAAATGTCTAATTTAAGCTTGCCAAACCTCAAGTCCAATGTGCGTCTGCTGTGCACAATTGTCCACGTAATAGTGATAACCCACGTAATAGTGATATAGCCACGGCTCCGTGGCCTAGTGGTTCTATCACTAGGTTATGCGAGAACGGGATTGTGCTGGGCTTCTCTCTCATAGAAGCTCAGTCCCAGTAGTGGCCACACAAATGAAGTGCTGAGGGTTTACCCTATACCCAGTGTAGTAATGAGTCTCTCGGTTGAGGACTAATGCCGCACCCTCAATAGGCATACTTATCTCAGGCAGGTGATTGCCATATTGAGATAAGTATGGAAACCCAAATTAATCAGCCTGTTAGATTGGGAGTGACTGCAATAGTTCTTTCAGTAGAGCTGAGCAGCAGCCTGTATAGGCTCTCCTCAATAACATACATTACACGTTTTGGAGAAATTTAGTGTACTTTGGTCCAGAATTAATGTTGAAACAACTTCATTATTTGAAGCAATCGGGGTTGTATTTTTTTCTAGAAAAATTGCAATATCATGCCTACGGTTTAAAAGTTGAGAGCAAAGTGCAGACATTTATGGAGACTGAATCAATTCGGGCTAATCTAGAGTTTATTCAACAAAAAAGTTTCTTGTCCGTATTTGCAATTGCAGGTGCAGCATTTCTGTTCTGCTGCGGTGTTTTTGTTGCTGAATTGAATCTGCGCAATATAATGGCTGCTTCAATTAGGAACATTAGGATATATTGGGCAGGAAAGCTGTTATTTGTTACATCGTGTTTCAACTAGTTGTACTACAGTCTTTAGTCACATATAAAATCGCTCATTATTCATGTTATTTGTATCTAACAATAAGTCGTTCATTACGCACTAATACGAACGCTAGTAATCTGGAATGAATTGGAACGGTCCGTAGTAAAACATAATTCAGAGATAAGGAAAACATTAATTTTTAATGGGAGATTACTTGTAATTTAATGCAGAGCGAGACTTAAACGTAATATGGTAATTGTCGCTTTTAATCATTTTACATATTCATTTCCCACATAGAAAGAAGTTTTGAACATGCAGATAAATATTATCCGGAGCTACTGGTCATCCAGATTCAAGTGCAATACACCGTTTTGTAAAAATTCTATTTATAAAAGAATTATTAGGTTAGAAGTGCATGACTATTTAAGTGCCAGACTAACTGGCACTTAAATATTAATTTGTTGTCTTATCAAAGTGAGACTGAAAAGCTATGATATTAATAAGATTGTTTTAGCCCAGTCAATTTGGGCCTATAGGATCACCAAAGTTGTCTTGCCATACGTTGTCTATTTTCAAATTTGAAGTTGAATATCTCTCAAACCGTTTGATAGAACAAACTACAATTTTAACATGTTTTCATCAAAAGCAATTCTGATTGCGTATGCAAAATTTCGTGACTTTTCCATGCTTAATGCGCACACACTGAGTGCTTAAGTGTCAAAGAAATTTCCAAAATTATGGAGAGCAGGGCCCGAACGGGGCTGGACTCCTCTCTACAACTTTCCCAGTCGCAAGATATTAATATTTAGAGAAAATTTGGTCTTCGTATAGAAGTTCGAAATAGATGCAGCAGGGTGCTTAAATGGGGGTTTAGTGAAAAAAATGATGTTGCTAAGGAATACTCGATTATCCAAATTCGAAATAGGCGTCCACATTAAGTGCTTGAGACACTTAATTCAGGAATTATTTAACTGTAAGAATTATTTGTACCTTAAATACTCACCGATTGCAAAATTGACTGGGCTAAAGGAAGCTGCTTGGGTAGGTTTTAACAATCTGTCACTAAAAATGAGGTAATTTTCTCGGATTCTGATTGTCATCCAAATCTCCCATTGGGGGTTACGCATGTTTATAGTGAGTTCTGAAAACTTTCATTCACCTAATACATACTATAAAAGTGTCAAAATAACATTTCAACTATTAGTCTGTATTCACTATGGATATATATTCTGCATTTGTGTAATAGGATTTGCGTGGAGAGAACAGCTATCACTAGGATACTTTATTTCGCGTCTATAGTAACTGTATTACTTATACGCCCGAAATGGCCAGAACGGAAATAATACACTTGCAGTACCGTGTTTAAGAAACTACAAAGCTTGTCGTAATAAATATATTATTGCCTATCTTGTGAGAAGAAAAATACTGGAAAGGATATAAACAATTTCAGTCCGGTAAAATATTGCAAAACGGCACATTGGACGACTAGTATGGTCATGGAAGTCCCTATTCACTGGGGTAAAACTGCACGATCACTCCGGACATATGTATGTAATAATGTGTTTAGTATCCACGATTTAAAAAAATATCAAAAATGACTCGCACAAGGTATTTCTTTCGTAAGAAGATTGGAATTTCGAAATTTGATACCAACGTATTAGTTTGTACATGAAATAATAAATGATGCATAACATGTTAAGTGCCTTTCACATTATTGTTGCAACATTTTATCACTTAAATTTACACCAGCTAACAATAAATTGCTACATATTAAAACAAAGAGAAACACAACTATCTTACATTCTTATTCAAGTTATAATATTTATCACATGGACGTGTGCTGTTGATAATATGTGGAACATATACATAAATGGTTGATTAAATTATGTAATTGGTATTTTATTATGCTCATTCTACGGGTAAACAGTAATACATTTAATAGCTTTAACTGTCTAATGTAATGGTTGGGTCGTTTTCCTGATTAACTAATAATTGACATATTACAACATAATTTATTCTGCCACTGAATAAACTAACAACTTTTAGCCAATATTAAATAGGTCAGAGTACTAGTCATTAACTATCTATTTCCCGATTTTATGCAGAGCGCACTCGCAGTGTATTCCATGCACCGCAACATTATGACAAGCGGTGTAGTTCTTTCCACAAAATTACATTGCGCTATATGAATCTTTATGACACGGAACGACTGTAATGCCCTACGACCTTTAGATTTACCAACATCACACCCTTTCCAATGTACAAGAAGTTTTTCTGATTGGGTCCAAACACTTGCAGCTAGAGCAAGTATCAAAATAAAAGACGTGTACCCTGCAACCGCCATAGTAACAAGAAAGCATTTCACAAACAAGTTAATCACATTCCACATTGAAATTGCCAAAATACCTGACGCAATTGGCATACCAAATCCTGCAGTGATAGCAATAGCAAATACATTCACAGAATACAACTCGTTAAACACTTTAACAAGCAGACTCACTTCCCTGTATTTCGTATATCCCTGAAGCTGTTGTGTATAGCTCTGTTTCTTATTCAGGTGCTTCAGGTAGTTTGCAAATGCCACACACCCCAGTATTACGTGGTTTATTGCGATTATAAAACTAACCATGTCAGTTGCCAGAGACGTAAATGGAATTACCAGACTACAGTGTACGATTCGATACGCGAAACTCAGAAATTTAATTGATTGTGCATTTAGAGGTAATTGTAATACAAGGAACCCTAAAAATGGAGGGCTTTCGAAAAGCACCATATTCAGTCCCAGCTCTCCAACGAATGCAACAAGGACACCAATGAAAACGAATTCAAGGAACGCAATTAGGATCGGATTTTTGTATGACTTTGAATCTGAAAGAGATAATTAATTTAAAATGCAACACATTTTTGTGTTAAGTTATATTGTTACCTTTGTCAGACCGAAAGAATTTTTCAAAGTCCATCGTGGCATTTATATGACAAATTATTTTTCCCCGTAGGGTCTCTGATTTCGTCAAGTTTTAAATTGAAGTGGTGCTGTTTCGGATGAACAGCAATATCGCACAGCCAAATATTTCTATCGGAGGAGCTCTTTTATAAGCAGCTACAAGTGTGCCCAGTATGTACACAAGGAGATTCAGATGTACTAATATGTTTCGCATTGCTCCTGTGCGTTTGCGACGCATAGTCAGTTTTAGGTTTTTGTTCTTTTCATCCCAGATGTAGAAATTTGATTTACACCATGTTGAATATTTTAACCAACGGAAAAATTCCTTTTTATACAGGAAATACATTTTGTTTCAATTTTTAGTCTGACAAAAAAAGAATTATTGTAAGGTTAAGAGTTGCGTTCAAATGTTTGCTGCTGACTGTTGCTAGCCTATGCCTCTAAATCATAGAAAGGGTAAAAGCTGGACTTTATAGTTTCACAATTTCTATACAATAACAATAAATATCTTGTTGTTCTAAGCAGGCGAATTAACGAATTTACCAATCTACTCATGTTTTGAAAACGAAGAACACCCACCCATGAAAACTATCATTTCTGGGAATATATATAATTTATTGGAATTGACAAAAGTTTGGCAAACAAACCACACAAAATAATTCTAATCCGCACTCCCCTTACCTTAATAACTAAAGCCATCCTACTAGTTATATTACAATGACATTGTTCTCACTGTCACTGTAAGTTGAAGAGCACACGTTAATGCAGCCTTAAGAAACTCACATTAAACGCCATATTGAATTTCTTGGACATAGAATCGCCCAGTACCAGAAGAAAACAAGGAAAAGGTGGGTTCTCAAGACCCAACAGTTTCAGTGACAACTAGAGACACGAATATGCATAAAGTTTTTGAAACGGCTTTTCAAAGCAATCTGTGGTACATAATCACCATTCAAATCAAAGAAAGTAATTAACAACATACAAGTAGTCAACAGAAGGGACGTTTTATAAACCACAGACTTTGCAAAGGCGTGGTTCTACCAGAAATCAAATCCCTGAGCATATGTGCAATAGCTGTCTTCAATATTTAGACTATAACATCTGCAATTATAATAAAAATAATCATAACGTAAGAATAACTGCCAATGAACCAACTCATTTAAGGTTCAGGGCGTTTAGTTACCATGGAAACTCAAGAGGTGCACCAAAAGCGACTAGTCAAAAGTTAGTTTGCATTGAAATATTAAAATGAAATACAATTGTTTTAATATATTTGAGGTTAGACTACAAAAACATTTCATGAAAGACACCAATTTCCAATTCTTTTCATGTTTTCACGCAAAATTTACGTAACAATTTCACAAGTCAACGTTTTCTAGAGTTTTCCTGTCTTGTCACAGCCTTTCCTAAACTAATTGAAAGTGTTTTCTATTACTATCTCATACATGTTCGACAGTCTCTAAACAGTATCGTAAGTTTTCGGCTCTTAAACTAATTCACATTAATTAATTAACCAAAATATTTTAAATGAATAAATCTTACTCATAAAGGGACATAAGCCCGTAGAGGCCGAGTGTGAACAGTTTGTTCCACATCGTTGTACTTCTTTCAGGAACAAATGAAAAGTATCTTTGTCAGGAGATGATTCTGTGCTTTGAACTGCTCATATTTATCCAAAAGTAGATGAAAAGAATATATTCAATACGTCACGAACAGAATTTGTTTGATTTCGCTGCGTCATCAGTAAAGGTAGGATTAAGTTCACAGGGCATAGATATAAAGATGATTGACCACAGAACGCTTTTATTTCTTTTTTTGTCTTACTATGAAAGAATGAATAAACTGTGCAGTTAACTATGCAGTTTGTCAGTCTTATGACTAAATCTTTTATTATTTGGACAACTTGGTAAGACATTGTAGTGTACGCAAATATTTCTTCACTCTTATTCACATAACCCAGAGTTGTTAAAATCACATATCACACTACTCAAAATCACTGTGATGTGATTTCCTGTGATTTATTGCAATTTGTGAAATATTGGGACTGTGATATTTCTTTGCCCCATTGTGTCATCTCCGTCTACCTCACTCATACGCAAATGAACCAAGCGCTGAGATTTAATTTTTGCATCACGTCTTTGCAATTGTTTTCACCAGTACAATCTAATGAAATTACGTGCAAGATTCTACGTGTGAGACCTTATCATAAGTCATCAAATTACAACCAATTCACACATTACTCAGTGTCATCGTTCTTCATCTAAGTATCAGGTAAGCACATTTACATTTTTCAGGCATTGCTCATAGCTGTGGCATCAGTAACCGCAATTCTGCACAAATGTC
>JAQGAB010002114.1:0-13184 GCA_034696565.1 Isotomurus graminis
TAATTTTGTCAAAGAACGTACTTCCATTTACTACAACTACACGCCCTATTCAGCTTTAATTTATACGCGTGACTCGTGCAATTTCTTAATCCTTAATTTGATTTTCCATTATCACAAAAAGTGTAGCCAGAAACACACGCGTGTTCCTCATTTCTTATGCAATACAACTTGAGGCTTGAGGAGAAATGAGAATTCAGGAAATCAGATAGTTCTGTCGATCCCTACTTAACACAAATATCCCACATGCTTTATGGGAATAATTTATGCCATCATATTTCATTTTTCTTAGCACTTCACGCACGTGGAGGTATGCAATAAAAAGTGTTGAAACGATTTGGACGATAACTAGTGAAGCAGCAAGAGTATCTTTCCGCACAAGTAAAATCTGTTCAACAGATTGATATTCACCCATTCCCAGTCATCCCAGGTGTCACTAGACATTTATTTAAATGTTAAGTACGATATATTTCAATTGCCACTACACTTACTTTTCCAGTCCTTTACATGCAGAGCACTTATGTTAACCGTGACTGGCACCTGTGCACTTCCGTTTTGATTAGAACTTGTAGGCGTAATGCATATGCTATTAGTATTAGTGTTATAGATCTACAATTTTATCATTTCATATATATCTTTATTTCAACTATTAACCTCACCGGCCCACTTTCATTTTTACTCTTCATTACGCACACGACAATGTTCAAAGCTGACAAGCAACAAAAATTGTACTTCATAAAAGCTCATACACTCCACTTACTTTCTGTACACACATTACATTCACATTAATTAAACTTCATTACACTTTATTTGGGTTCTTCGTCTTCCGCAGATGAAGAGTTTTCACCATCGTCATCATCACTTTCTTCTGCCTCTGCATCCGTTGTGGCTCCTGAGAGTGTTTCGAATTCGGAAGAGTCTTCATCCTCGTCTTCTTCGTCATCTTCAACCTTATTGTCCTTGTAGCAAACATGACCTTCCTCAAACCCCGGCCGTGTGCTTTCTGGGAAATCAAAGACGGAACGAGACAGCCACTCAGTGTACACGATTTCATCTCGTTTATCCCACGTGTACCCCCCAGAACTGGTCTTCCTCATGAAAACTTTAAAGTCATTAAGCGACACATTCTCCTCTAGAATCATAGCCATGAACTTCAAACTCTCAGGGATCTCAGCTTTTTCCTTCAAGCTCGTTTTATTCAGGCTTGATTTGAATCCAAAGCGTTGCAACTTTTTGGATTCCCAAATTAACGCTACTGTAGTACAAGAGATCCCAAAATCCCCTTTTGTTCCTCCTCCGATCAGCTCAAACTCTTTCAAATTGGGTAGTTCCCCTGATAGGACAATGTGATCCACGTCGCTTCTACGAATATTCATGTGTCTAAATGCAAGGCACTCTATAGACTGTGGGAGCTTTGTCACATTAAATAGATTTGGATCATCTCGAGCTTTCATTGGTGAAAAGTCCACTTCCATCTCCTCATCTTGAGCTTTCCCAATGATTACTAGCTTCGTAAGACGCTTGCAGTTCTGAAGACCCTCCAAATCCACGTCATCTCTGACCTCAACAATGACGGTGGTAAGGGTATCTCCGTTGTCTCTCAGCGTGTGAGATGGAAACGGAATTCTACTTTCTCCAGTAAAAATAAACCTTTCCAAGACGTCTTGAGTCAGAATGAAATTCTTCCACAGCGGGTCACTCTCTTGTTGAGACGCCAAGTTGATGTGAAAATTCTTCAACTTGCTCAACTATTACATTCAACCATAATCATTCATTCCAGTAGGACAGTATAATCAATTTGTTATTGTGACATACTGGCTTAAGTCCTGCAGCATTCAATGCAAGCCTGGTCATTGAGACATGATCATCGTCGATTATGACGTTCCCATTTTCATCTTTCTTGTCATCGATTTGCCTACTCAACATTTCATCCTCCGACGGAGTACATTTCACAATGAAGCCTTGATGATAACAAAGATTTTCCAGAGTCTCGCAATGTCTTGCAATAAAACCTCCCAACGCAGTCACGAAGGTATTTTCCCTTTCACTGCAGTACGGAATATCCAACACGAGAGTTTTCAATTGGACAAAGTGGTTTTGATTTAAGATCTCGGTGAGCAAGGAGAACATTGACAGAAAGTCCAGGTATAGACATGGATTGAATTCCCTCGTGTGCTCTCTGGAAGTAATTAATGCTTTTAACACTCAAGTTAATCACAATTCTTGATGTAATGAAAATGGTAATTACCTCAGAGAGAAAATTCCTTCGTCAATGCCTGTAGCAGCCACTGTGAAATTCTGTAGCATTGGAAGTTCCAAGATCAGAGTTGATAACTGTTTTCTATCCAATTTGACACCATCAAGACACCCAAAGTGTATGTACAGCTTTTGTAATGTCTTCAGTTTGTTAATAAGTCCCATCGAAATACCAATACGAACCGGACCGTTCATAATTAAAGTGTGAATTCCATCAGGCGACGAATCTATTCCTCTCATGATTGCTTCCAGAGTCACTGCATCTTGTGCTTCCTTTTTTTCCTCATTTCCACATTCATCCATGTTGAAACTCCCAACAGGATATTCAGTTGCACTTAAAGAAGCATCACTTTCCGTTTTAGACTTTTCAGGTTTGGTGGATGGTGTGCCATTTGTAGGCTCTTGTCCTGTGCCTGTAGTGTTATTTCCTTGTAATTTGCAACATACGGCATCGTAGAAGCTGTCAAAGTTCATGCATATGGACTGCTGTTTCAGGGTTTTGGAAAGTACTCGAACAGCTACTTTATCGAAAGATCCAGTCACGCTGATAATGCCGTTTCTCTCTTCGCCCCATGCTGAACGAAGGTCGTCTTTCGTCATAGATGTGGGCTAAAAACATTGGGGATCGATATTACACCTTTTGCCAAAAGAGTTTTCAAGTGTTTCAAGATAACTTACGGTGCTATTGTTAGCATTAGCTTGGGAAAATGACATTTTGCAATTTAATCTGAGGTTGAGTTGTATTATTCCAGGTGAATGAAAAATCAAATAGTAAGTATTTCAGACCTTCATTCAGCAAGTGCTCCAGTGGATTCAGGCTTTCAGATTCATTCATTGACCTGCTTCATCACTGCATTTGTGTTGGCATGGCTCAACACCTAAACCAAGTACAGGTTACAAGAGCAAGATGCATACCACACGTCATACACATATACTTATTTTTCATATTCCAGGTAAATAGCTAGAAACCTAGCTAACTAGTTTCCAGCAACCTTGCATGCCATAATATACTAGCTCATACTACTGACTGCCCCTGCAACTGTAACTAGTAGCCCAGCAAAGTGCAACAAGTTACTTGAAATCGAAAGAAATTGTAGTAAATTGTCAAGGACAAAAAGCATTGAGTTTCATGACGTAAAACACTAAAATAAAAGCGACAAACAACAGATATATTGAGACAATTTTACATCGTGCTTGTGCGTGCAATTCCAGTTTATCCACTGAATACTTCAGTCGCACTATATGCTATTTCCTACCTAATAAAGTTACATGATCTATTTTAACAAAACCAATCATCCTACATTCTCATACCACCCACACAATATACAAATATCAATGAGTAAGTACGTACTACGTACTATCATCAAGAACGGAAGACAGAAAGACACTGATTGTTATATAATGAAACCACATGTTTATCACAGTCACGCAAAATAGCATGAATGACCGCACTCGGGCACCTACCAGCAAAACATTGTAATTAGCTGAATATTGAAAGTATTGATTGACATTTCCTCATCGTGCATTTTCCTCGAATAGCTAAATAGTAACATTGATTGATCACTCCTTCCCAACAAGCCAACACACTAACGAGGTAGGTGATGTAAGTAAGCTTGAGTAGGAAAACCCAACTAGCAATGAAACTGCATCCCACTGTTCCCACACCCACTTACCAAGTTATTCTTACATATAGTTGAGTCCATTCAGATCTTATGTTACTACCTCCCACCTTCTTATTCCACAGATATCGAGATAAAGTCCAGAGGTAACATAAATCTCCACACATTTCTGACAATCACACTTTTATAGCAGACCATAATGCACCAGTCAAACCAGCATCATTTTCAACCTTCGCATTTACGTGAATTGTGACTACTACGAGCCAACCTGCACTTATTGTTAGTATGCAAGATCCTGTTGAACTCCACATTACATAGTGCAAAGTGAAGGTGAATTAGTACAGAATCGGAATATTCTTCCAATTGCATCGAGCTGATCTCATTCAACAACTCGACCCACTCATAAACTAATGACAATGCTGGACGCAGACAATCCTGTGCTCAATACAAAGGTAATTGAAGACTTAGAAAAGCTTTGAATTAGATGAACGAGTATTATTCCAATGCCCGTTGTACTTTTTAGATCCTGACGCAGATCTTGGAATACATTCCTCACAGTGAGTGTCCAAAGTATCGTCTGGTATGCAGAAAATGGAATGAAGTGTGTTGCTGTCTACTTCAAACTACCAAATCAAGTGTAGTCACTTTTTCCACTGTGACGGATTTGGTCAACTATCTAGAGCATTTCAATAGAAACTCAACACTCCCTAAGAACTTTCCATATCCTCATTCTCAATTCCACCTGAGTAAAATCCGTCTTCATCTCATATTCGATAATTACACGTTGCGTAAATTCTTCAAGATATTTGGCCCTCAACTGAACCATCTCCAATTGGACTTCATAGGACAAAGCTTTCGTCTCAAGTTTCTCCGCGTATCAATTTGGAATTCTTTAGAACACAGCCGTCTCCGTACATTATCTCTGTACTTTAAAGACTTTCACCATCTCTGGCCTTGGGCTTTGGCTGCTGACCAACCTCTCTGTCAACTCAGATCTGTCAAATCTTTAAGTATACGTGGAATAGGGAGCGATGAGGTTCTCCTTAAACCATTTATTTCTAAGATTGTTGAATGCTTACCCAACTTAACTTCCATTGAAATGGGTCATCAGTCGGGAAAGATTTTATGTGACTTGATGTTTGGGCCTCAGCCTGGTATTCTAAAATACATTGAAGATTTGAACTTTCATTGTCTTTACTGTCCTCAAGTATCAAATATTGTTGCGGAGAAAATCAGACTGAAAAAGTTACAAGCAGTTTTTCATGAAAACATAAGTACGAAAGAATGTTACAGTTTATTGAACAGTTTGTCATCTACTTTAGTCACAAGCTCCTTAGAATCTAGTCATATCGTCTTTCCTGCTCCTTCACAGAGCTTTACTCAATTGACTACACTAGAATTAAAGCAATTTGTTTGTAACGTATCTGTGTTCTCGACTGAAAACTTTCCTCAATTAAGGAGACTTAAGGTTAATCTCAAGTGAACTTTCCTTCCAGCAAGACGATGTAGTTCAATCCAATGATTGCCTTCAAAGTATTACGTTAGAATTGTGCATTGGGCTTAATTCTCACTTGTTACGAAGATTTGCTGTGGTTGCCCCGAACCTCAAACGCTTAGATATTCCACTTCCCATGTTCCGATGTGAGGAAGATCTGTTCCAGACAATTTGCGAAGAAATGGGCAACCTGGAAGAATTATTTCTAGCTGATGATTATATAACTGATCAAAGCATTACGGGGATTCCTAATTCAACGTGTAAGAAGTTGCTTGAAGATATGAAATATGGAAAGCGGTTGTCAAGAAAGGATAGTCTGAACCTAGAATCACTCCGGCAGGGAAGAAAGTGGATAGGATGTCTTAAAAGTAAGAGCAATTAGTTACTTGTGTGTAGTACACAAGATGCATATAGCTCTTCTATTAATGAAAGCAATTGGTTATCTGATAGAACTGCGGGTCTTGGATATTAAAACCATCGATGTCTCGGATTGCGGAGTTGTGTATGGAATTCTGTATTGTGAAAGCCTTCAGCGCTTGACTGTTCATTCTCCTTATGTAAGTGGATTTATTTTCTTCTGATTGAGGGTGACTTCTTTTAATGATTCTGTTTGCATTCAGTGGCTGACCAATCTAACCCTTCGAGCTATCAGTGAGAAGTTTCACCGTCAACTTGTTCTCCTTGACTTGTTGTGCAGTAATCAAATAACGGAATCAGCAATCGAGGATCTGCGAGAAAAAATGCATGGCAGAAAGTGTGTAATAACAGAGAACCGATTTTCTTCCTCGGACTCACCTTAAAATTCCATAAAAAACTATTAAGACTGTACAATGATATTTATTGATCAATAGTTACTTTCAGATATTCTTTATTTTAAGACTGGCTGGCAAAATAGTCCAGAATATAAACCAACCTTAACTATTATAATATTAAATACTTTTACAAAAGCTGAGTGTATCTTAAAGGGATCCAAAGATTATAAATGTCATTTTGTTGACACTCCGTACGAGTACTAAACAATCAAAGGAGTTCAAGAGGAAGTTTGTGATTTTACTTGTGCTAAGTCTCAAGTTTCCATTCGGTTTACGATAGCTGCACTGAAGTGTTCGTGGCAAGCCTTGAGAAGGTACCTGGTAGTTGGGTTATTCATGAAGCTTTGGAGCTGGTCGAATTTAAGGAGATCTTCCAGAGGATACGCTTCGTCAAGAGGAACTCCTGCAGTCACAAAACATGACAATATAAGAACAGAGATATTAATGTTTGTTTGTAAAAACTGTCAGGTATACCTTGTTCAAGCACTTCTGCCAGAAACTGGTACAGTCCAGTGCTCTCAATCACATCCATCGGATGATCAGTCTCCCAATCCCAAGCGTCTCTGCTAATGACTCGAGAAAGAACCAATAACCTGAAAGCATAAGTGTTTCAAAAAATTGTAATGAAGGCAGTTCCAGTATAAAAATAATGTGCCTCAAGTAATTTACCTTTTCTCTTTCTGAAGCTCTAAGTTTACCATGTAGGATGATAAACGGAAGGCTTTCCAATAATTCTGCACCTCAAATTCGACATCTTCTGTGGTGTAAAGATTAATTAACTCGTCGGGAGACAAGACTCGCATGGTATTTCTTTCCAGACCCAAAGAGGCAAGAACATCATCCGGAAGGGATGTCTGGTATTCCAAAAGGTCTAAATTGTGATTTACATGTCCAATCAAGTCATTGCTGTTCAGAACGGCAGCAATATTCTCCTGAGGGTCCAAATTGGCAAGTAACATAAGCTTTGACATGCACAGATAGAACTGTTTGTCATTCACGTATGAAGTATCTAGCTCGGATAATTTTAGCAAGGTATTTGTGGCTTCTTCGTAGTCTTCCGTTATAGTTGAGTAATGCCAAGCTACTTGAGGACATTGCCGTAAGTGCTGCTTTAGCTTGGTTTGAAACCTAGAACGGCTGAATGTTTCTACCAATTCCGCTGTTTTTCCTTGTCTGATGTACCAATCAAAAGAGAGTTCTGGGAATCCCATACTCTCATACTTTTCGAATAGCAGTTCGAGCCCGTCAAACTGTTTTTTGTTGTAGCAAATTGTCACCAGAATTTCAAAATCCAGATACTTCTCTGCTAGAAGTTTTGCTCCATCGTAATCACCAACTTCCAAGTGTCTTCGCAATAGAACTGAACGATTTGTTTCGAATTTTTTCAACTTCTGTTCGTACCTCTGAGTACCGTCAATGCTTTCAAGATTGATTTTGGCTTCTGATAAAATCAAGTCAGTTAATTGCTGTAGTTGTTTGATAAGGTCTACTTTGACTCCTGCATCCACATCTACGTTTCTTATTCCTGATGTAGTAGTTATTTCATGTTGTTTCAAGAGAGCTTTCAAAACAACACTTTGGATCATCCATGGGAGTACTTCGTATTGATTTCCATCAGTCATTAAAACAGGTCGAATAAACATGTCATAAATTTGGCCCAACTTGTCACTAATTGGAGGTTCCATGATTTCAAGTCTGGCCCGAAGAATTATTTCATTAGTTTGAAAGATTTTCTCAGTAACTTCTTGTGGAGGTAACTCTCCAAAAATATCTTCTTCAATAGAAACTAGAGCAGGGATTATTTCGTGAACCCGGCTCACATCCTTGTAAAAGACATCGTTCGCATTCAGGTTTGACTTTCGGACTTGAACGTCCTTTTGAGATCTCAAGACAACAATAGACTTCACAGCAGAGTCGATTGGCTTTCTAAACTGCGGTCTGTGAATTATAAATTAATTACTAAACAACTTTTCAAACAGCTATTTAAACATTCTTATTTGTAACTTACTCGGCCTGCATGTTCTGCAGAACAAGTGCTAAGCAAACTTTCTCGTAACAGTTGTACAACAAGGACTTGGTGGAAATTACGTCTTCTTTTACAATCATTCCTTGCAGCTGGAATTGATACAAAATTGAAATGCATCTATCCGAACAACTATATTCTTACAGCGTCGATGTAAATAAACATTTATTTACCTTGGCCAAAATTCCAGAGCTACCAAGAAATCCAAAATACAACTCAAGTCCCTCTTTTTTGTCATTTAAGAAATTTTTTATCAGAATTTTTGACTTCATTCCTAGTGGATCCTGCTCATCTAAATAGATTGAAATGTCACAATATAAACTTATCATAACAATATCATATAAGTCATTATGCGTCCCTACCATTTCTTCCAAAAGTAGCTGCCCATCGAGGATCGGCTACTGGTGCCTCATCCATCAATTTCTCGCACAAAGCTACCGTAGACTTATCGAGAGGATCATTAGGTGCCATATTAGGAATATTTGAAGGAAATAATCCATGAATCAACTCTTGACTATCCTCCTGCTTTTTTTGCAAGAAAAACAAAAATGCGGACTTGTACTTTGTCAAGCTTTCTTCGTTTGTCGATTCATCTAACACACTCGCTTGGGTAAGAGAAAATGCCAAATGATCTGGAACACGTATATCTGAGAAGGTTTCATCTAAAAACAAACTGCAACAACACATTCTATCAGTGCAAAATTCAAAACATTATAAATTATGGCAATATGCATGATTAATTACGTCTCGGGCGCGTTACATGGTTTCACGACAAGCAGGCCGTGCTTTGGGACCAGAATAGCTAATATCTGCGGAGACACCAAGCCCGCTCCTACTACAGGGCCACCAAGAAGCTTCGAGTCAAATACATCAGCAGGCGGATCCGATTTTTCTGTACGTCAGACATGGTGAAACTATTATTTTGCACAAATTAAAAAACAAATAGCTCAAAAGTGCTTTTACCGGAAGCTGTCAAAACAGCTGAATGAGACACCACATAATAACTGCTTGTAGTAGCAAATAGTTTCCAAGCTGGCAGTTGATCTTCGTTACCAGCCGCGCCGACGTCACTTGATACAGGGATAAACTGCCACTGGTCCCGTCGACGCATACATTTTGTGTCAAACAGCACTGTAAACCCACATAATTGTAGTAAAATAATTCATGAAAATCTAATTACCAGCTTCCACAGAGATCCATACATCTCAATGACAGCCTTTAAGTTACCTATTCCGTACACCAAGTTGTCCGAGGTCTCATATTGGTTTCTGGCAGCAGCAAAAACTGCTATTTGCTTCGTACTGGAGTTGTAAATTCCATCCAGAGACCAAGCTTGGATTCCTCTAACGTCACCTCGCATGTCATCATTATCAACTCCCTGCATAACAATGCAAAGTAGAGCACAAAAACCTTACCACCGCATGAAACAATTATTATTAAGAGGCCATTTACCCAAACATTGTCAAAGAATTCTTTGCGAAGGTTATCGTCTAAGCTAACTTCCTCTTTGCATATCAATGTGGAGTCTGAATTAATAATCCAGGTCTGAATCACAGGTCCTTGCAATATAAAGATCTTTTCCTCCTTATTATTTCCTGGTTGAGAAGGGTCATCTTCTTTGGACAGTGGAACTAAGATTTTCACTCGTTTCTATAATGTACATTATTATTATTACTAATATTGCCAATTAAGTTCATTGTGAAATAAATTAAAATCATCAACAAATAATGAATACACCCACACTATCAAGTCCGGAGGACGCTGAAGGCATAGTAGTAAATAGCATAGTAGACACTTTTTTGCTAAAGCCACCCAACCAGCTCTTTTGAACTCCAAGTGACACACAGGCCAACGAGGCTTTATTGCCTCTTCCAACAACCGACTTTATCAGAAGAGTCGTTCCACTAGTTGTGGTTAAAATACATCCCAACGGCCAAAGCGATGTAAGAGTGTCACACTCTTGCCCCTAAACAAATCAAACCATTTAAATAGCATCCTTGATTCAATAACAAACGAAAAAGTACATCACTGGAAGACTTACTGTTACGTCGGCATTGAATGTAATAGTTGAAGATTCATTCGACAGGTTAGGCCAAAATGTAATATGTCCTTCTGGGCTAACAGCGATAACTGATGTCGCGCTTCCAGAACAAACTACCGTCACAAGTTGAGCATTATGAACCAACTCGCTTGGCGGGAGAATCAGCTCTCTGCAGGCAATTGCTCCCTTTTTGCTCGTTGCGTCAGGACTGTGTCTCCAAACATACAGCCGCCTCCCTCTCCCACTAACCAACCACGCCCACCCGTTCTGATCCAAACGACACGACACATGATGATGGTGACTTTGAGTGTCTGTCCAAACAAATTTAAGTCATTCACACAACTTCCAAGCTAACCATCACATTAAATTTTATAATCTGTACCTGCAGACGAATTCAATGCCGACCGAACCATCGCCGGTAACGGAACTCCAAACGGTTCCACAACATGAGTACTTCCATGACTCGTCAAAATGGTCCCTTCGCCTCTTCCCTTCGTGCGATTAAGACTCATGGCCATGGAACTGAATCATACAAAAAATCAAACCACACTTAATAACAATCTTTTTACCAACTAGTTATGTTAGACAATTGCCTGTTGTAGCTCATGTTCCCCGCTTGACTAAACGACACGTTGAACGAACTGTTCATGGTTTTGCTGTGGAGAGCACTCATTTCAAGACAAAATCAGTAGTAATTTAATAATAATTAAGGAATTAAGAATAAAGATTAATGTTTCGAAAATGTCATTGGATCACACAAACACACAAGACCACAACAAACGAACTTGTGCTTTGACTAAAATTAGCCGCTCTCACTCGGTTTGAAATCCGCGGTCTTTTATCTCCCGCACGAGGGTAGAGGGTCACGTGACGAACGAGGCAGAAAGGAGGGTTGCCTCAAAGTCTTCGCCACTCCGTTCATCCACACCGGCATTCCCTTTACTTTCACATCATCAGCCACGACACAGACATCTGTCAACTTTCTACGAGCTTTTTTTCCTTTTTCTTCATGATTCAAAAGTTAACTGCATTTGTCGAAAGAAGAAAACAAGCCAAGCCAGTCGAAAGTTAAGGGGTGTTCTGCAATCATGGCGAAGAAGAAGGACAGTGTTGATCACGGCGACCAGGGCGCTCGAAATGGCGAAGGTGGCGAGCCGGATTTCAATGACGCACCTGACTTTGTCGACGACATTACTGATGAAGGTAAAGTTGCAAGTTAATATTTAAATTCAATCAAGTTTTTTAACCATTTTGTGTGCCATTTTTAGAACTGTGTGGCGACATTTTGCGGTCTAGACCAAAGGAAACGGACGGAATCGAAAATGTCATCGTTGTCGACGGACTTCCTCTGGTTGGCGAAGATCGACTTGAAAAACTGAGGGGGGTTGTGAAGAAGATCTTCAGCAAGTTTGGCACGATTAACAGCGAATTCTTTGCTTCCAATTTGCCTGAGGGGCAGACAACATCGTAAGTTTTGTTTGAAAGTTTGTTCAGGGTAGTTAGGAAGATTTCGAAACTTAAATGATGATAAAACCTTCTCCATGAAATCTATGAGTGTGAGATGGCTTAATCTTTTCTGATTTTGTTTAGTTTATTGATTAGTGCGATTTTTATGGAGGAATGATGTGAAAGTCTAATCGTATAATGTGTTATTTTACAGGTACATGTTTATCGAGTTTACTGACCCTAATGGGGCTGCTGAAGCAGTCAAGGCTATGGACGGTTACAAATTCGACAAGAACCATACGTTGGTGGTTAATTTGTTCACTGACTTTGACAAGTTAGTAAAATAATAATATTTATTCAATTGGGTGTCGCCATTTACTTTAACTTACACGAAGTTGTTCTAATATTAATATTTAATTTTTAATACAGATACGAAAATATAGTCGAGGACTGGAAAACACCTGAGCCACAACCGTATCGGGATGCTGGGAACTTGTGGTACTATTTAATGGAGCCGGACAGCTTTGATCAGTATTTGCTAGTGAAACTGGGAGTGCAGAAAGCCATGGGTGCAAATGACGTTCAAGTTTGCCTGAATTCTGCACCTGAACCTGTGGATTTGCTGAATCGAGTTGGGGGCACTGATACTATTGCAAAATGGTCACCTCTTGGAACTTACCTAGCTACATTCCACACAAAAGGAGTAGCGGTTTGGGGAGGAGAGAAGTTTGATAAAATCAATCGATTCGCCCACAACAATGCTGAATTCATTGATTTTAGCCCGAATGAAAGGTAGGACTCCAGCAGACGTGTTTTGTTCTAAAATGTACAACTCACGAGTCGTGAGTCACGACAATTTACTAAAACCTAAATATCTGTGTTTTGTATGGTACAACAGGTATTTGGTTACGTTTTCTCCTAAGGCAGAAAGGCAGTACGACAACCCGGAAGTTCTCATTATTTGGGAAATCCGTACTGGTGCCAAGAAGAGGACATTTACAGAAGTGTATAAATCACCGTGGCCGGTTATCCGATGGTCTCACGATGATAGATACTTCGCAAGAATGGGTCCCGAAACTCTGTCTGTTTACGAGACTCCTGTAAGAATCTGTTCCTTCCAATATTTTTGCTGCCCTTGCACATTTTGTAAATGTTTTTATTATGTCTTGTAGAGTTTTCGATTGCAAGATAACAAAAGTCTCAAAATCACCGGCATTAGGGATTTCACCTGGTCACCAACGGACAACATTATTGCATATTGGGTGGCTGAAAATAAGGATGTCCCTGCTCGTGTTGTCTTGATCGAGGTTCCAAGGTATTGCATTTTACATAAGGAATGGACGGACGATAATTGATCCTATTCCAATTTCAAATATGTTTGTTTCTGCAATAGCCGAAATGAAATTCGAGCTAAGAATCTGTTCAACGTGGCTGACTGTCGGATGCATTGGCAGAAATCCGGTGACTATCTTTGTGTGAAAGTAGATAGGTACAC
>JAQGAB010002115.1:0-13173 GCA_034696565.1 Isotomurus graminis
TTAACTACTTAACTTTATTCTACATCGTTACTGTTACATGACTAACATTTTGTCAATACTTCCTTCTACTAGTAAATTCATACCATTAAAATTATTCAATCGGTATCAAATAAATCTATTGTCCATTAATCAATTGGAATGGATACAAAGTGCCAAGAATATCATACGAAACCAATAGAGCGTTCAACAGGAATTTGTGTAGTGACTTAGTGACCAATAGTCATCGCCAGCTTTCAGGACTTGGGGATCGTTGAGATTTGCAATTCTTATTAAAATATTTGATATTTCGGTTGTTTTGCTGCGATGAAGTCCATACGTTGTTCAAAGAGTTAGTCTTTTGGTCACTGATGTATGTTGAGTTGTATCTTTTTGAAGCATATCCACCTCGTTCCAAGGTGGAAGATTGGTCAGCACTGTAGTTCGGCTTCTTTTGGTAGTGGTTTTCTGATCCATCACTGTTGATTGAAGAAGTACGAGAATTGCGATTTTTGTATGATGAGGAGACGGAAAAGGTTGTGTCTACGTCAAGATTGCATCTGTTAGTAGTTCCTCGCCAGTTTCCATCTTGTTCACTGATAGGAATCTGCGGTTCTGAGATACAGCGAGCTCTGCGTTGTACTACATCGGCAGATTCATCTCCCCTCTGGTTGGTTCTGAACCATGGCTGCTTAGGTCCCATTGTAGAAAGAAACAAACGTGTCTTCTCCAAAAAATGCAGTTTCTCATCGGAAAAAGTGTGTGCCTTCGTATTCAACACGCCGTCTACAACGTCCAGTATTTCCTTTTGGTTCAAAATTCCCCAATTCCATCTCAAGTTCCTCAGGGATTTCAACAACTGAAACACAATCATCGATTATAAAAATATGCGTGTGCATTAATCAAGCAAATAAGGTGGGAAAAGTGGGAATTACTGACTGAAAACACGGAGTGTACGGGTGGCTGTACATCTAGAGTACGTTTGTCAGCAGAAAACCAAGTTTCAATCGCCGCCTCTTCATTTTCCAGGAAAAACTGAAGGCATCCGTCAATAAACAGAAGGGTGTACGTATCACGCGGACTAAGGGCAGGTGAACGCAAAGTTTGTGCGATTATTGAATTAATCTCACTAGCATGCAATTGTGGAAACATCATCAGCACTTTAATTAAATCGGTTGCGCCCGGAACGTTGGTCGGATCCACGGCAAAACAAAGGCGCAGGTACTTCAGCGATTTCGTTATATCGAGCATCTAAAAATGAATGTTAAATTGCAAATTGAATAATTGACATGCCTTTGAAACTTCGCCTTACCTCTTCTGCTCGAGAGTAGAGCAATCCTAACTTGTGATATATTTTGCTGTACGTGCCAGTCTTTGATAACGCATGAAGAAAGTATTTCTCGGCTGCTGCGTAGTTTCTGTATTTTGCGGGCAAAATGGACGACAGAATGTCACCGCATCGGATGGACTCCGCATACTTAGGGCTATTTAAAGATTCCGGGTCATCAATTTTGGCCATAATCCTACGGAAGGTTCAATTAAATAGCATTAATAGCAATTAACAATATGAGATAACTAACAGTTAATAGTGAAACAGCAAAGAAAATAATTACTTTTCGATTCCATCCATGATGTAGCTCACACCGTCCGCATCGCACTTGAACACCAAGTCTCCGAATGTGAGAGTATCGGAGGCTCTGGAATACCACCTGAAACGAATTTTCTCTGCCAATCCTTGGAGTACACCTGCGAATGCTTTCCTCTTCAACTCTGAATCACTTCCATCCTCTTCAAACTTTTTGTATTTGCACTTGTCGTATGTTTCCCACAAGATCATCTCTTCCTCTAGATAAATGCAAACGTGACCTTGTTGTTGTGACCGCCTTCGAGACATTCTCAAATAATTTCCACTTTGATAGTGCCACTCGTAATGGTCTGGATCCAACTTTATCATCTATAAAACATTAATTAAGCATTAAGCCACATTATCGCTAAGGCTAATATAGTTAGTGTATGATAATTTTTACCTGTTTGAGAACAGCAAGACATTTATCTCTGGCAGTAGGGAACATCGTCCTCAGTGCCGACCAACACAAACTCTCCGCATCCATTACCAAAGCTTTTGACTTTCCAGGAAGACTTTCGAATTCTGCGTCTGGGTTATAATCATCGGGAGTTTCGGTATTTTGAGGCTCTTTCCCTTTTGCTAAGAGATTGTGAAGTGACGTGTACTTGTAAAGGAATTCTACTCCCGGCAAATATTCAGGAGCCATTCCTTGTTCCACCAGTCGGTAAGCAAACTCTCTCCCCACCTTAATGAGTCTATCTGGAGACCACCTCTCGCCGATCTGCGGACCTTGACGCCCTTCCTGATAAGCGATCGCAATGTAAGCCTCAACAAAGAACAGCACTAGGATCTGGACACTCCCATCATCCGCATAAATATGACTAGTGACTTTAGTCGTTGTTCTCAGGCAATTACTGGGAGACTGGAACAGGCACTCCAAAATTTCATCCACTTTTCCAGAATTCTGTACAAAATACGCGACGTCAGATACAGGCGGGTCGTCGGAGGTACTGAAACCCAGCCAGGACATCATGTAGTGCTTGTTGCTCTTCAAACGACTCTTGAACTCTTCCACGCGTTGCCGTCGTCTCTCATTTCCCAACTTGGCTTTCTTGTCTTCCACGTCATCTTCCAAAATTTCCAAATTGCTCAAAACATCATCCAACACCCAACCTGACGACTTCCATTCTATTTCTACCGACTTTGTCTTCTCCAGTGCCCGAGATTGCATTGCACAGGCTCTGCGTGCCAACCATGAAGTTTTCGGAGCCGCGGGCTTATCGACAGTGGACTCCATTCTGTCATCTACATGAAAATGATAAAATAAAGGTGGAATCGGTGTTTAAGAATGATTTAGTGTGTTAATGCGAGACGACAGACGAGTACGGCTTACCCACGGAAATATGCGCAGTCAGTCAATGACGTGACGTGGAGTCAGTTGACGTGAGAAAATAATGCACACAGGAATAAAGGAAGATTGACGAATTGGCTGTTGTCTTTCTGTTGTGGCAGAAAAGACGACGAATCCAGTTTGGCGGCAAATATGCAAATGCTGGGGTTGATTTGAATTGTGTTAAAATCATCAAACGACATCAAGGGCGGCGGGCGGCTCTTTTACCTCTGTGAATTCCTCAGGTGAAGTCGGTACAAGTTAGGGATTTATTCGAAATTAGCGTAAGTTGCTTGTGTTTTGTTGATGGGTCACTCTGAAGTCCTTCTTTGTTTGTTAGACAAAGAGTACGTGGACAAGCGCTATACATTGGAATCATTAGCAATGGAACACGCTCCCCACTTGGGGATCTTCTTGAATCTTGAGATGAAATGGATCTAATTGGGGACAGGACAGTGTGAACAAGTTTCAAGATAAGTTTGCTCGCAACAACTCACCACCAGCAGCTCAAGTCACTTCCAGTGAGCCCGAAGAAATTGACTTGCTTGCGGACCTTGTCCTCCAACTAACCTGGGAGCAGAACGACTTACGCAAATCCCAGGGTGAATACCTACTGGACAAGTTCCGAGCTCAATTGGTACTGAATCCTTATTACTTTGTGAACTGGATTGGTGACGGACAAAATTGACGTTCGACTGCTGGATGAAGACCAACTAGGAGAATTCCGGGCTGAATTCCACTTTTGCATCTGAGAGTGTGGTCAGCAATGTGGACGGCCGACCACTTCGGTGTGGTCTGTTTGGTCGGTGTATGTTATGCAGCGTTACCCAGTGTGGTCAGTGTATGTTATGCAGTGTTACCCACTGTGGTCAGTGTATGTTATGCAGCGTTACCCGGTGTGGTCAGTGTATGTTATGCAGTGTTGCTCGGTGTGGTCGATGTATGTTATGTAGCGTTGCTCGTTGTGGTCAGTGTATGTTATGCAGCGTTGCTCGTTGTGGTCAGTGTATGTTATGCAGCGTTACCCGGTGTGGTCAGTGTATGTTATGCAGCGTTGCTCGGTGTGGTCGATGTATGGTATGCAGCGTTGCTCGGTGTGGTCAGTATATGTTATGCAGCGTTACCCGGTGTGGTCAGTGTATGTTATGCAAATGCAGTGTTGCTCGGTGTGGTCAGTCTATGGTATGCAGCGTTGCTCGTTGTGGTCGATGTATGTTATGCAGCGTTGCACCCCCCTGACATTTGACAATACATCACTAAATTCTTAACAGTGACCTCCAGTGTGGGTGTAGTTAGTGTGGTCTGTGCCGTCTGTTCCACAAAACAAAGCGACCGCGGACCAAACGGGAAATAATCGAAGCTGTGGCAAATGTTCTGGAAATTGTAAATGTGGACAATAAACAGACAATTTTGTTTCTTCGAGGATGCCTTAAGTTCTGTCTTGGAAAGATGGAGGACAGTGTTGAATTGTGGATGGAGTCAAAGTGGTTTGGTCACAGTGATGTTCAATCCTTGTTACAGGTATTACGTTTTTATATTATTCGAAATTAGTTAGCCGCACTGAAGTAATTTGTCGCTGACAGGATATGAAGGGATGGCGAATGCGATACAATTGGAAAGAAAATATTTTGCAGCAACAGAGTGTACAACCGCTCATCCAGTTCGTGTATTCAGTTAGTACTTCCAGTTCCAGTTTCCATTTCCTTTATAAAAACAGTAATTTTATTTTGTACCTAATAACTAATTTTTCTTTTTCAGCTGTTAAATTCTCCAGAAGACGGGAATTGGGAAGAGTTGAAACCAGAAGGTAACCAGATCTTTGCAATCGCGATCGTTCTTATCTTCTATGGGACCGATGCGACTATGGACTCGAGGTAGCACTAGCCAGAATAGAGATGAGTGTGGGGATGGAGTACATCGCCCCTCTCGCTACACCTCAGATTCGCACCTTCCAATCAGTGACCGAGATACAGACTGGCGAGGGCCTACTAACAGGGAGGAAAGGATCAGTGTTCCTAGCTCATCTCCATCTTGCCAGCTTATAAAGTCTCGCAATTTTTCAATCAGCCAAAGGAAATCGCACTCAAATTCCGAACAATCTTTTACTTTAGATAGGCCCAATTTATCGCGGCAATTTCCCAAGCCCTGAAAGTTGGAGACGAGACGAGAACTTGACTTCCCTCAGGAACGATAGAGCATGCGGGATTATTTTTATAATTTCTGTAGAATAAGAATTACTGTTAAGTGACTATTGATTTTGATTACATGACTTACACTAAAAGGAAGACTGTGACACATTGTTTAGCTTAGACGGGTGAAGAGTTTTTAAAACTACCGATAGGCCGAAGTAAATTGCAGTTCGTAAGATGTTAACGTGTAACAAAACAGTCTTGCTTTTTATTTCATGAATGTCATGAAGGTCATTCAATAGTGACTATAATTCAACAGATAATATTTAGTCATATTGTAACGATTACCCCGAACATTAAGCACTATCACTTCTTCAGGAACTGTGTGAGTAAGTAATGGCTGCTATACAACTACATTACTGCATCACGATTACGCCAGTTCTGAATGCTTTCTCCATCACGTCGATCATGAGACTGAGGTCCTCCACCTCGATCACTAAAACCTCCAGGACTTCCGCGGTAAATACTTCCCCTGACTTGCGCGGAATGTCCACGGAAAATTCCCATATCATGTCCATTGCCTAAGTCTCCACGACTATCACGCCAATTGTGCTGTTCTCCGCGACCTCCACGCCAATTGTGTTGTTCTCCGCGACCTCCACGCCAATTGTGTTGTTCTCCACGACCTCCACGCCAATTGTGTTGTTCTCCGCGACCTCCACGCCAATTGCTTTGTTCGCCATGACCCCCACGCCATTGACTACGTCCTCGTCCCCTTGAGCTGCTTTCATCATGTTGGCCATTTCTTTGGTCACTGCGATAGATGCGTAGCATTGGGGACTTCCGGATCTTTAGAAGCGTTTCAAAGTCCACAGGACTCAGACTATCCGCGTGTAGTTTCTCGTAGACATTAATGGCATCCTGGATGTCATAATATGGGAAGTCCTCTGTATTCCACTTGTACCGTTTCACGGCACAGCCAAGAGTGTTCTATAAAAATATTATCACGTAACTAAATAGAAATAAAAAAATATATAATTCAATGTGTAATATACGTACAAATCGAGAAATAGTATTGCCGAGAGCTTTGTCAGACTCCATCCACAGCTGCACAGCCTTGGTTTTGTCACCCAGAACAAACTTCAAGCTCCCTTGGACGAAAAGTATCTGACATCGGTCGCTTTCAGTGATTTTGTTACTGTTGAGCAAAGACGTTATTGTATCTTCGATTTCCTCTCGGTTTTGTCTCACATCAGCCATCAAAGTCTTAACCAAATCCATTGCACTGGGGATGTTGGACGCTTCGTTTTTCCAAGCGGTTCGCAAATGCTCCAGTGACTTAGGAATGTCCCTCAACTACATGGAAAGAAAGGTTGCTTTGAGACGAGACACGTGGAACATTAGCCAGGCCGGTCTCACTTCTCACTCACTTCGTCCGAAGTCAAGTAGAGTAGTCCTAACTTGTGGTGCAACTTGCTGTTCTTGGGCTTCAATGTCATCGCCTCCAAGTAGTATTTTTCAGCAGTCTTTACATTCCTAAATCCATCCGGTAACAAAACTGACAACATTTCTCCTGCGCGAATCAACTCTGCAAAACTCGGTCTTCCATTGTCTTCTCGTTCTTCTAGCATGATCCTACAATAGGTATCGTTGTCCCTTATAAAGATCTACCCGGACATCATCACTCCCACGGACAAACGTACCTCTCTATTTCTTTGACAATGAAAGCAGCAGCATCTGCATCGGTGGCGAATTCCATGTCTCCAAATGTCAGTGGAGCAGAACTCACATTTTTTAATCGAATCCTAAGAATCTCTGCAATTGCTTGAAGGACTCCTGCCAAAGCTCGATTCCTGAGGCGACTGTTCCTCCCTCCTTCAGTCTTGACGTAGTCGCAATTTTCATACGTCTCCCAGAGAACCCTCGCCTCATCATCTGACACTGATGTCATCGGACCTCCTGTCCTGCGTCTTGCTTGACGCAGCCAGTTTCCCAGGAGGTAGTGCCATTCGTAGCACAGAGGGTCAAGAGCAACTATCTGGATTAAATAGCGAACATTAATATTGACTTTCGATTTTGCTACATGGCTGTAAGTGAAGAAACCTACCTCTCGAAGTACATTCAAAGCTGCCTCAGCGTCGTACCTTGAGCCCACCTTCCTATGAGTAGACAAAACGCAGCATTTGGCACCGAGCACAAATGCCTTCGCCTTATTTGAAAGTCTCTGGAACTCATTGACTCCGTCATACGACATGGGGTCGCAACTGGGGAGTTTTCCCTTCAGGATGGATATATACAGCTGCCCCCACCGGTGAAGGTACCTGACCCCTGGAAGGTACTCAGGGTCCATTCCTTGAGCAACCAAGTCAATTGCATAAGACTTGCCCAGGTCATTGAGACGATACGCCTTTGGAATGAACCGTCTTTTGGCAGCAGCAATCGCGTAAGCCTCCACAAAAAACCCCAGGACGACTTCGTAGCTTTTGGAAGCGTTGAATTCCAGTTTCTCCATTTGAGACTTGGTTCGTGGTCGCCTTGTAATAGCAAACAGACTGTCCACAAATTGAAGGGCCTCTTTTTCCCCCATTCGACCCAACTCGTCGCCAAACCATCCCACAAAGTAATGCGGATTCGACAGCAGCCGCTCCTCAAACTGCTTCTGAAGAAGAGTGTCCTCCGCTGTCTCCTCCTCATCAATTGACATCTTCCCGAACACCCCCTCCAACTCCTCCCACAACGACTCCATACTTTCCTACACTCACACACTCTATTTCATTAATCACGCTTCAACAGTACTCTGGACTACTTAGTAAATAGCACACCTACCTTATTTTATAACCACGAGGTTTTGGGAATATTGCTGGGATGACTGCAACTTTCACTGTCACCGGCTGTGTTTAGTTAGTTGCTTTTCCAGCAGCTCAGCAGGTAATGGAAAGTTGAGCTACAACAGATCTGCGAAAAACGTTCTGTTGTTGTTTTGCATAATACCCACTGCACTCTGCATAATGTGAGACTGTGAGACTGGCTAATGGACTCGACACTCGAGTGAATTCATGAAGGCTTCATATTTCACATTCATGACATGACTGCAATAGTGTGAATACTGTGAATGTGCTGCTAAAGTCCAAATGCATCTCCATTGGACGGCTGCAGTTTTAATTTTTATACTGCTTCTGTGTATTCTTTTGATATGACATCATCAGTCCAGTATCACCTTCCTTATCGTTTCCTTTTGTGACAAAGATGAGTGCATCCTTGAAACCAGAGAGATTCCCATGCATCCGGTAAGTCAATCGTACAGCAAAGGCTGCCAGTATTAAATGGGTTACTTTCATGGAATATGAGACACTTGATGAATCCCACGTCAAAATGCATCGAGTTAGTAATTAATTGATTCATAAAGACCGAGAGCTTTAAAAACTCAATGACAAAGGTTGTACGCCATAATCAATAATAATCTTGTGTATTTGAAACAATTTTTCCTCTTATAAGTTAACAAGATGAAGTTATGTGTAGAAAACAGACTTGGACTTTTTTTATATGACTCAATAAGACGTTCGTCTTCCTGCGATGACATGAATTGCTCAGTCATCGTTGAGTTATCATCATTTATTCTTTTTCTTATGTCCTGACGCAGCTGCTCCGGCTGAGACTCCAGCGTGACTTCCTCCGTGCGCTTTCTGAGAGATTCTTTGCATGTAGTACAACGTCACCAAAGAAAATAACAGGCTGAAAGATAAACGCAGATTAAATTGATTTTGTCTGGAGTTCGATTTTGTCATAAACGATAAACCTACCACGTCGTAATGCAAACTCCGTGGATTCGTCCAGCAGCCACAAGTGCCAATATGAGACACGTAAATACTGCAAGACCAAAGCGTTAATAAATACTTTACACGGTAGGAAGTTCTGTTACAAACTGAACAAGTAATTTAATTATACCTTCGGGAAACAACGACGTTTGATATCCTTTTCCACAAACAACCAGTTCTAGATTTCCAACAGCCTAGAAGAGATGATTTTAATGTTTACTGTATGTTTAATTTCGGATAACGTTTATGTTTACGTTTATGTAACGTACCGTAAGAATGAACAAGAAAAGAACAGATCCAAGGGCCCCTCCGAGGATGGTCAGTGGACCCGACGACGCCAACTGATGTCGGTACAACTGCATTCCAGCAAACAGTCCCACCGACACGATAAACGCCACAGCCGCGGACATACCATTAGACAGCGCTAAAAACCCCGACACACACATATTATTGTACATTCACATATTTTCTACTGATTAAATATTAATAACTTACCCATCGCTTAACGTCAATCTGCGGAGAATAAAGTCACAGCTGCAGATGAGCCGGTTGAGTTGTTTGTTGTCCTGTCAGATGAAGTCTCTCGTCAAAACACGTCGACTGGTGGATTGAGAAGTGTTGGTGGAGAAAAGCAGTTGGGCTGGCATCTCCCGACCACCACCGCCACCTTCTCCTTCTGCTGGAGGTCGTCCACACTTTCTGCCCCATTCTCCACTATTGCAGCCTCAGTTTTCTTCCTGGAGAGCGTGGACAGCCCTTTCTGCCGAGACTCCATCTGGAATTGTCCAGTGCACCTCCAGCTCTCCTCGGATTGTGAGAAGAAAGAGCCAAAAGCAGCCTCTTCTTTTCTCCTTCAATTGCGGAAAACTTAATTATTTCTTAATTGTTGTTGTCCTTCTCCTGTCCTTCGTTTTCTCATCTCTTCTCGCCTCTTTTCGTCCGGTCGGTGGTCTCAGGTGAGTTATTCTCTCTTCTCCCTCCGACGACGCACTTGGTTCCTCACTGAAAAACTGTGTCGCGCGCTTCTCTTCTACAGTTTTGGTTGTTCTCGGTTGTGTCGCGTCCTTTTCTTTTGGTTGCGTAATACTTTTGTGGAGGTGTGGGTGAAGGAGAATATAAGGGAACAAAGAGGTATTAAGGGGGGTTTGGTTGAGTGGTTTTTTAAGCGGTTGTTGTTTTGTTGTTGTTGAGCGCGAGGACCCGCCAGAATTTTTACCACGTTGTTGTATATTGGAAGTTTGAGTTTGGTACGGGTTGTTTGAGAGTGGGTTTGGTTTTTTTGGAGGTGTAGGTCAAGGGTCAGCATGGAGGAACCTAAAGCGACAGACAAGCGTAAGGCTCCGGATAAGAATAGCTCTGGGGAGTTGAGTGATGAAGATGCGTCGAAGCAGACTCAAGTGAAGCGTCCGAGATTGGATATGCCGGTGTCGACGGAGATGGATACGATTGACGCTTTGGGACTTCCTCGGGAAGGGGACGTTTTGTCAGAAACTCTGTTGGAGACAAGTAATATTATTGGTGATACGGCTGAAAGTATCTTGAAGGAAACGCCAGATGCATTTCTTAATGCTCCCGAAGGAATTCCAACTCAGATTTTAGCATCTGACGCGGACCAGAATTTGAATTTTAAGGTAACTATTTGCATGTTATTGTGAAAGTGTCTGTTACAGTTGATTATTTTGATGGTTATTCATGTGATGAAGTGTTAACATGGTATATTCCTGTTGGTTAAGATGCTCACGGAAAATGGTGGTGGTGACAATGAAAGGGTGGAGGCTAACCGTGGCGGTCAGACGTCAGGTTTGGAAGTACAATTGCATGCTGATCAGCGTCAAGAGGTGGGAATCACTGTGGAACAAGAAGGGACTGAAATGGGAGGGTCCGAGCATAATAACAATGAGGATAAACAGTTTCAAGCTCCCTCCAGTCCTCCTGGAAAAGCTCGAGGAAAGCATGAACCAAAGGTGACTAGTAGTCCTGTTACCTCAGAACACGATGCGGAATCTGCTGTAAGTTGTTGATTTGTATCAAAATTAATGTAATAATGTGTCATTCACTAATTCGTAATGAAATTGGATATTAGGATCAGTTTGCTCAGGATATGACAAAGGTTATTGAAATCCGCATCAAAGCATTGGATCCCGTGACTGGAGCGACAGTTGTTGATGATATTACAGTAAACTCTACTATGGACCGATTGAGTACATTTCTCTCAGTCCATGGTATCACGTTGCTTGCTAACATCAGTCAATCTAGCGGCTATTCTGCTGACATCTCTTCTCAAGATACTTCCCAACCGAAAACAAGGCCATTGTACACTAGTAGTCGCTCTAAACGGAGCAGATACACCTCGTCGACTTTAGGATCGTCGATTCCGAGAGAAAGCATGGCTACAATACTCTCAACAAGTCCTCACCGTAGTCCTAATGATGAAGGTATGTATGGATTGATTGACATGTATTTATTTTGGTAATCTACACCGTTGTCTTATATTGATGAATTATTGTAGCCAAGCAAGATGCTGGACAAAAGAAGTTCGGAAGAGCACGCGGACCGAAGCTTACTTCGACTCATTTAAGTAAAACTAGCCCATCTGGGGAAACCTCATCTGATAAACTTGCGAAGGTAAATGGGGACGATTCTTCTCCGAATGGCATAACTCCTAAGAAGTTGAAGAAAGGAAGTTCGTCTAACAAGTCCAGCGAGAAATCTTCGAAACTGAAGATGCATGATATAGCAAGTTCTTTGAATTCTACTTCAAGCAAAGGAAGCACACCAATTAAAAATAAATCTGCAAAGAAAGGCACGCCTAAATCTCGAACACTTTCTCAGTCTCGGGAATTTGCTGGAATTTCGTCTGCAGGATCTTCTCCGATCACCGTTCCGGGTTCAACGTCCGTAGAACCGTCGCCTGCCCGCACGCTAGCTAAAGTAGAGGGAACTGAGGCCAAGCCTATGACTAAATTTGAACTTGAAGTGAACAATGAACCAGTTGATGTGAAGGAACTTAAAAAATCACTAACTGTGTGGAGCAGGATCAGTCCTAACGAACTTTGTTACGCTCGTTGGAGAGATAAGAAGTACTATTCTGGTGTCATTCTTGAAAAATGGACGAATGATACCTACAAAATTGATTTTGATGATGGCATGGATGGCGTCGCTTCTGAAACTCACATAGTTCCTATTAAAATTCTCGGAGTGGGGACCGTTGGAGTGTATACTCCTGATAACATGTTCAAGCCATTCAAGGCGACTGTGCTAGGCCAGAAGTTGTAAGTGAAATTGTGAACAATTTTACGAAGCCACTTGGTCTTGAATTAATCTTATATATAATTTACAGCGTGGAAGATCCAGAAGTGGGAACTGCAGTGAAGTATGCTGTTACTTTAGACGGGGAAGAAACTCCAATATGGTGTACAAGAAGGCAGCTGAGTATTGAAGAAGCGGATGCTAAAAATCTTCGAGCGGAATTCGCACCGACGTCTAAAGCTCCTAAAGCTGCTGAACTAAGCTTAGGTATGATTTTCGGTTAAATTAGATTTATTGAATTCTCTCTCAATACAATCAATTTACACTAACAATTTTAGGAAACATTGTGACCGGCCCACGTCGACGTGGCACCACATCTACGCCCGGTCCAGCAGAATCGAAGATAGTTGGAGGTGCATTTGACGAAAGGTGAGAAAATTAGCATTCCAAGCTCCTGAAACGGCCAACATACGGCCAATATTTATTCAAATCATTCCGTGTTACAGTGTGTCGGCTTCACCAGCGACAACGAGTAAAAGTAAAATGACCCCAAAATCTCGTGCAACTCCTGGAAAGAAAGGAAAGAAGAAACCCGTTGATAGTTCAGATGGGAATAGTTCAAACACTGAGGTCGTTTCTAAGGACTCATTCTCATCCATGGTCTCCACACCAGGATCTTCCAAGTCCATAAGCATCCAAGACAAGAAAGAGGTTACACCTAAAGGTATATGAATCCCAGTGACACCAGTCAGCAATTTATGAAACCCGAATCGGGCAAATACGTTTTAGGTTTTATTGTTGCACATGTTGATCGAATGTGATCTGGCAAACTCTTGTAGTATGATTGATTATTCCCTGCGTCTTCCTTTATTAGACAGCACGAGGTAGTTTACTATTTACAGTTTTACAGTCTTTAGCGAAATAAAAATGGACCAAAAATGTGTTCTTGTCTCCTAACTTTAAGGCTACTGACCAAGTTCTGTTTTTTATTGTTCTGATTTTTACTGTTATAAGGCCGCATTGTGTACTGTTCTTAAATGCTGTCGC
>JAQGAB010002116.1:0-13170 GCA_034696565.1 Isotomurus graminis
GTTTCCATAATTTACTTACAGGTTACCTGTGAGTTTATGGATGAGTTAAACTCACCCAGTAATATCAGGTTGACACCTAGCCGGTTGGAATATTTTACGAAATTGCTGGATTATCGATACAATGAAAGTTTGCAAGCATCTTCAGGAAACTACGACTGGGACTTATTTACCAGTTTTTATCGTAGAAAAATCAGCCGGGAAAACCATTTAAAGATGATAGAAAAATGCGATAAAATTGCGATAACAGGTTGGGAATTCGACTTAATGAACATGAAAAAGAACTTAAGCTACTCCAGAGACATTCCTATATTCGTTGGTAATGAATTTATTCTTCAACGGGATTCTGGTTGGACTGCTTCGGAAAATGTATCAACCAAGATATTTCAAGCATTCAAAAAAATCTCAGAACATGGAATGTTAATTAAATGGTCAGGCATTGGGGATAACTTAATGAACTTACACGAAGGACGCAGAAACATTGAGAAATTTGAGCCACGTGCTATTCGTTTGAGAAGTAATGTTTTAACCTTATTTGTTATTAGTGGAGGTTGCTTATTAATTTGCTTCGGAACATTCGTTGCAGAGAATTACAAGACAATTTCCTTACGAATTATCATATTTGGTGTGCAATTAAGACGGCTTTATGCTCATGTTTTGTCTGCAAGGTTTGTTAAAATATGTAGAAAACGAGTTTAATATACACAGATGTTTGCGACTCTATAATATTAGTAATTGAAGAATCTTTGGAAAGGATGTTGAGATGGATGAAAAACAGATAAAACACCTTAATAAGCATAATGTTTTAAAGTTACGTTTAAACTGATTGTTTTCTTTCATCTTTTTGTAGCTAGAAAATATAATTCGACAATAAAGTAATATTCTGTTTAGCTTCCCAGCTTTTTATTGCATTTACAGGCTGTTGTTAAGGGTTGACTTTTGCAATGAACAATGTTCAATGGTTGTTCATAAATACATTTTTGATTCTTGTGTGTCAAATCGCACGTGGTGAAAATTTTTGATTAAATATTAAGCCCTACCATACCAAAGAAACTTCATTGAGCTTTTCAATCGTAAACCTTTATTTCTCTACTATCTACAGGATCTGTTCCTCAGATATTTAAAAATCTCCAACCAAAACATCTTCACATTTGTGTTTTAAGCAAATATTACTTTGCTTATTAGAAATCCAGAAGGCTTAATAATAATAACTGTCTACATTTACAGAATTTATATTCAAGTACGGATACTAAAGTAATTGGAGCAATAAATACTACTTTATTGCAGGTTACCAGTATACAATATTAGTTCAAAACGATATTGATATTACTAATTATGATACATTCAGACCCGCCTGAGGGCGTTAGCGCATTTCGCCCCTACGCTGTTTTGTCCATAAGAAAAACAAGAGTTTATGCAAGTCCCAATTCTACAATAAAATATTAAACTATAAATTCATATACAATCTAAACATTTGTTATTACTTGTGGTGAACATAACGTAGTTCGTAGTGTAAATTAAAATTGGGTCATTTGTATTGCTAACTTGAACATGCACATCACGTATTAAAATGTGTGTCACATCATCGAAAGCAAAATGTAAATGGGGTTAATTCAACAAGCTCTTATATTCGTTTGTCCTAATTGTGATGTATAAAAGCGCCTGTCGAATGTGTAGCAGTTCATATTGCTTACAGTAATAGACTTTTGTAATTACTAACTAAGTTGTCCAGATAAAGAGCGACGATGTTACGGATAATTTTTGCAGTAACTGCTGCTGTCAGCCTTTCCGGATCGATTGGTAATTCAATGTGGAATTTTATTGATTCATATAATCTTTATTTGTCAGGTTTAAGCTAAATAGTTCTAATTATTGGTTTCAAAGGAGTTCTGGGGTCCAATGAAGATCCCTTGCCAAACTTGGGAGACATGGAGTCTCTCCGAGAAGCGATTCCCCTAGCAGGGAAGCCTAGTTTAACAACCAGGACCGAGAAGTTTACCTCTACCTGTTCATGTTATGGAAGGGAACTTCCAGGGAGTGGTCCTAGTGCCCGTTACTTCATGGAACATTGTACGGAAAATAAGAAACATTATGAGTGCATGTATCGGGGAAACCCTCACGGGTGCGGAAATTACAATAAAGACCAGGATGGGTTTTACAACCAGCTCTTAACATCTATCGGTAAAAGTATGTGCAAGCCGCCGATAAACTGTCCAGCTAGCAATGAAGGATATCATGCAAAAATGTGCGAAAATCGTACATTTCATTTCTTATTTTATCCGTAGGTTAAAATTATTTTATCTGAGGCAAGAGATCAATGTGCATGTGACTTTAAGCACACAATTGAGTTCCAATATTTAAAAACCTACACCAAGCAGCCTCTTTAAGCCCAGGAAACTGAAGACCTCATAGCTGTCGTTAGCGACGCGAATTTTCGTACCTTTAAGCCCCACTTAAGCACTCTGCTGCAACGATTTCGAACTTCTATACGAATACCAAAGTTGCTTACAATTACTATTTCTTGCGACTGTGAAAAAATTGGAGAGGAGGCATGCTTAGTTTGGCCTTTGCTGTCGTTAGCTTTTGCTGTTTTGGCCCATTTGGGTGGACCCCACGGGTCACCTAATACTCTGATTCGCACTAATTTGTGGGCGGGAGGTCCGACTCGCTTTTGTAACATTCCTACAAAATTTGTTCACAATCGGTTGCTTGGGTCTTGAGATAAATCGGGATCCTTCAGACAGACAGACGGATAGCGTGACATCACGTATCCTCGTATATGCACCAGTTACCTGGGCAAAAAATGAGTGTTACAAAATTCAAGCGAGTTGTTTGATACAAAATTTGTAGTTCTATACCATTGTAAATCATCATTTGTTTCTAAACTCATATCAGTACCAGTCTCTTAAAGTCTGTAATAATTAGTCGGTTAAAAGAACTAACAATAGTGCAAAAAGTGTGTTTCAAATAAATGCAAGTGGTAGTACATACATGAGAGCAACCGAGTTTCTTATTCGTTCATTGAGGTTATGGTTTTGTATAATTACACAAAGGGACATAAATACTTCATTCTTTATATTAACTTATCGTACGATGGCTTCGAAAAAATGTTGTTTACTCAAGAAGCGTGAGGAAGATTTAATTTTAACAGATGTCATGACATAAAATGATGTCGTGATTATTTATTCGCTTGCTTCTGATTGTTAATATATATAGCATAGTTGGGGCCTATTGACTTAGCACCAAAACAGGAAGAAGTTGTGAAGTACACCAAATCAAAGTTTCATAAAAGGATCCAAAGAAATCCAAACAGTTCTCAGCAGAATCTGACAATCCATCCTCCCTTCCCTTCCTTCTTTAATCCTAAAAGTGTCATTCAGATCTCGAAATATTTCCTGGAGCCTCCATAGGCAACCTGCAACATTAAACAACATTTGGATCAAAAAATACATGTTCAGTATTCGTTTACGCTATTCTGTGCCCTTCATTTATATATTTCATAATATATAAATAAGCTAATGACAAATACCTTGTCTAGAAAAGATACAATTACTCACTTGGCAATACCAAAACAAACAGCTTAATAAGAATAAGGACCTTTGCGGTCTAAACTAAATCCTCCTGGTGAACGTTTTAGAGCCGTCAGCGCCTGACTCATTTCTGTAGCCTAATGATACAGATTTCATCTTTATTGCTTCAATGCGACGGGAAACACAGTCTAACTCAACCTGACTCAATGCCTCTAGTATAGTAATATCATAATTTGTGAATTCGGAACTACAACTTCCAGAAACCTTACTGACAGAGTGTGTCCTGCCTGAGGCTGCCTGTGGTCAAATTTATGAATTAAGATATCAATCTACTGAAGTTAGGCATGCCTTGGCATGGACATATCCTGATTTATTTTTGGTATCTTTGCATGACATTGTTATCATTCCAGGTTATCATTTTAGTTGATCTTTAGGTTGACATTCAACAGTATATAGTTATTATTTGATAATTGTTTATTCTTGTTGAATTCCATTTAATAGCCCTTTCAAGTTGCTCAAAGCAACAAGGAATTAGTCAGCAGGATAAATAAGAACTGTCTCATCTCACTCCTCATAGGTTATTCGTCATAAAATAGTTTATTCGTGTGACAGATAATAGTTATTGTTTACACAATTTTTTCAGTACTGGGTCACATTACAAAAACTAAAAGGACTAAGCTAATTAACTAACCATAATATTATTTCTTCTTCATATCATAATGTCATTAATATTGTAGATCAAAATTTCTTATTGTACATTGATTAATGATCCTCTTATATCATCATACATAGGGTGGGCCCCCTCGATTAGAACAAACCTTCATAAGGTCCCATGTTAACTATTCTAATCGAGGTGGCCCACTGTACATACGTTTCGTTACTACATGAGAGTGTTAGTAGTATTAGTATCCTCAGATGTGAGGAAAGCGTGTCTAATTTGTACCGGAAATGATTTGCAATCACTTAAGAGCAATACGTTTATACTTCACATGTACATCAATTAAACTTCATATCGTTCCATTTGGTCTTCGACATGCTTACTTGGCATAGTTGATAGTACTTAGTAAGTCATTATCCACATCCCACTGATTCTTGGGTTTTAAGTTTAATGACACTCCTTTTCTCGTTTAATCCCTCATACGTGT
Source organism: Isotomurus graminis (assembly GCA_034696565.1). Classification (NCBI taxonomy): domain Eukaryota; kingdom Metazoa; phylum Arthropoda; class Collembola; order Entomobryomorpha; family Isotomidae; genus Isotomurus; species Isotomurus graminis. Next base: position 4,673 of record JAQGAB010002116.1, read on the forward strand.
TAGTCAACTAGTAATTTTTAAGTCCAAAGATAAACATAAAATCATCTCTGCTGATTTCCGAGGTGAACCATTCAGACTATATCCCTCCTTTTAAATATCTCCTAAATGATTTAACTCATTCTCTTAACTATTAGTTCAATACGACCTCACCACTTACGCAGATTTATTTTAATTTTATACTTAATATTGCACTCTAAAAATGATACAATACTTATCCTGTCATATTTCTCACTGAATGTTTACTTAATGTTTACGATAATTTTTTTCACTATCGATATTAAACTTTCTAGGGAGGCTTGGGTGTTCTACACGCTCCAGCTAGTAAAATAATTTACGTTCACTTTTTATTCCTGAAATATTCCAGTCTTACCCAATCTCCATTGTGTGGTATTGTCCCAAGTGAATTCTTAGTCTATTAACGTGTAAATAACTTTTTCTACAAAAATAGCACACAAACTTCCCATCTCGCAAAACATGATTTTCCTTAAAATGCTTCTGCAGTTCTTTCCAAAGTTTAAAACTGGAGCTACACAGGACGCATATATAATTTTCAATCTCCCTGTGAGACCTTTTACTGTGCGTGTATAAGACAGATTTATATTTTGATCTGAATGGACACTGTTGACATCTCCATGTCTCCATTGTGTGAACTCTCATATGAGTCTCCAGTCCGCATGCAAATAGAAACTTGTTACTACAAAAGTAACAGATGTGTGTTAAATCATCTCTCCCATGGACGTCTTGCTTATGACACTTTAATGAGGATTTCAGCATCTTCTTGTGGCATACTTCGCAATTTCCGAACACTCTTAACCTCCCGTGCTTGCTGTGCTTATCTTGCTTGTGTTTGTTAAGAACGTATAGTCTATCCGTACTATACGAGCACTCTGAGCACATGAATGGTTTTTCTTTTAAATGCAAGTTTCGTTGATGTCTTTTGAGGCATTTAGAGTTTACGAACGCACTGCCACAAAAATAACACTTGTAATTAACTTCTTTCGTGTGACAAGCAACGTGAAGGTTAAAATCCGACAGATACATGAATTTCTTTGGGCAGAAAATGCATGAAAACATTGACATTGAGTGCTTGCTAGAGTAGTGGTGTTTTAATTCACTTAATCCTCCATAAGTTGTTTTGCATTTACGACAATTCCACTCTTTTTTAAGTGTAAAGTCATGAGATGGATGACATTTTGCTTGATGCAGTTTCAGTCTAAATAAACTTGTGTATATCTTACGGCATATCTTGCACTGCCAAATTAATTCACGTGTATGTCTGATCATGTGTTCTGTTAAAAGAAAGAATTTGGAACTACCCCAGTATTTTTTTAAACAAAAGTAGCACTCCACACTTGACTTTCTTTCTTCCATTTGTAAAAATATTACTTAAATTATTTCGTAGGCAGTAAATTGAATGTATGTGTGATAACTAAGTAAGCAACGATGACTGACAAAAAACAGCTGAGTGAGCTGCCTTGCTACTGCTTAACATTAAGTTAGATGCATTGGAGTTGTGTAGAAGGGATAGTGAAACTCATCCTTTGGCTTTACTGTACAAGTGCTCATTGTAAACTAAAACCTTTGCAACCAAGATCGAAAGCTACATATCTAAATCTACGAAATCCCATTTTTAGAGGAAGCTTGGAGAGACAGGCAGCCGAGGTGAGTGTTCCTTAGGTATGCAGGGCCGAGGGTACTTTACCTTTTCTCTTTATTCAACACTACCAACCTCCTTCATCTTAATCTTCCACACTTTCTAGTTTCATTGCCTTTAACTCACAAAGTTACTAAATCATTTAATCTTTCACTACTTGACTTGTCGAGAGAGCTTGTTAACCTTTCAGTACAAGTTTAAACATTAATTAAATATCAAATACATTAACTGCATTACCCGGGCATCTTGTGATATTATAACCAACCTTAAGTCTCTAGATTTATTCAAATGAAAATCAAACCTATTTGGGGTTTAGTGCTAGTGATGGCACTAACTATAGTTCTTCAAGAAGCTTCCGCGATGAAGCTATAAGCCTATAACAACTACTTCTCATATTCTGATTAAAACTAAACACACAGTTAATAATAAATACGAAACCCAAACCAAGAGGATGTACAGGAGGAACCGAGACTAGGAAAACGAATGCACTTTCTTCAAGTATCGGAACAGCGATTAAAGGATTCATCAAGCCTTTTACTGACTTAAACTCCGTAATAATCACAAGCAAAGATGTTAGCCTTGTCAGTTGGATCCATCAATCTTATTCTTTATTGGCTTTTAAAAATCAATTATTGTACCAAAACACTTGATAACTTCTCAAAATCCAATTCCAAACCTTTCATAATTTCCACAAAGTGATGTTCTGCAGACTATTTTAGCTTCAGTATTGCCTGTAATTAAATCATATACATTTAGTATTGCCCTTGAGATACAGAGTTGAGACTTAACATAGACTTGCTATACCTGCATTTCATTTCTAATCAACCATTTCTAATTATTGCCAAAATCTGAAGAGCTCTGCTGAATGGAGCCATCGTTATATATTCCCGCTACGTTCCTTTTGTCTTCTTGAAGTCTAAGAATTCCGTTTTATCCGCATATATGATATCTGCAACTCTGTTAACTAGTATTGTTAAATTAATCATCTGCTATTTCAAGCTTAAATAGAAATACCCTAATGACTAGTGACTTATACCTAATATTAATATTAAGCATAATAAGTATGACGCAATTCGGAAAATACTTCTAGAAGTAACTTTTCCCAGTTCGTTCTATCATTAGGGCATGGATATAAGATTACTAAATAACCCATTAAACCTACTAAGAAATGCTTACAAATGCTCCCAGAATTGCCACAATCAAACTAATCATTTTCCTGATAGTTACATATAAGTCACTAAGGGTATTTCTATTTAAGCTTGAAATGCAGGGATGAGTTGCACATATCCAGAGAGCAAATAACCCAGAATTCAGAGTACTTCCAACTTCAAGGAGACAAAAGAAACGAAGTGAACATATTTAACGATGACTCCATTCAGCGCAGCTCTTGAGATGTTGGCAATAATTGTTTTATTGACGTTGACTATTAATGCAGGTATGTTGTAGTCAAATATTTATCTGTTAACGGTAATAATACATTTATGATTTACTTACAGGTGGTACGGTAGCTGAAATAGTTTGCATCCACTCACCTTGTCCAAAAGGAGTCAATCAGGGAATCTAAAATTCTTATTCATGGTATGAACGGGTGTCTTTGGATATGTATTGATTTTGAATAGCCAATAAATAATCCAAATGAAAGATATAACTTCTTGTGTCATTCGAACTGCATATGCGTACATAAGGAAATGCGCTACAGAGAACTATTAGCAAAACAGAACTTGTTGAAATTAACAAGTTAATCTCTTTGGAGGAAGTTCCCTACGTGTCAACGAGTTAGTTTGTCCTCGCCCACTTGATCATGGCCTATGATCGATTAGATTAAGTCAGGTTCCAACCTCAGTCTTCTGATTTAGATCCCTAAAAAAGTGTCAATCAAAATAACATGCAATTTTTGTTACAGTATCAACTCTTAACGAACTGTATGATTCTTGTTTTTGTTGCGACGATCCGACTAATAGATAGAGGGACTGTCCACCGTTGACAGTATCGTTTCCAGCTTTTACAGTTTCTTGGCTTCAAAGCCTGTAAACGAATCAGGATTAGTGGTTTTCTACTTGCAAAAATGTCATGTGTCCGAACTAATACAATTAGTTAGATTAATTACGAAGACTTAAAACGCAAGTCTGTCGAGCAGGTCATTGTTATCTACTAAAAACATTAGCACATTCAGACTTCCTTGAGATTGGATGACGAAAAACTCCACCCGTATCCCACGTACCAGGTTTGCCTAGATTGAAGTGTTCAGCCACTACTACTGACTAGAAGACTAAGATTAGCGTTTTATAATTGGCAGCTTAGTCCTACTAAGCAATGTTTCTGTCTGAAGTTTTAGCTACGAAGGTATAACTCACTATTTACCAGTCGTCATAGTTTCAATAAAACTAAACACACACCGTAATGAGGAAACCAAAGCCAAGACAACTAGCAGGAAGGAAGACAAATGGAAGAACACAAGTATAAAAAGCCTTTAGTGAATATCAAATGGACGAAAATTACTGCCAGCCGTACAATACGTCAGGGGTTGGAATAGTCTCAGGATTCATAAAGGCCTCTAATGCCTAGTAGGGCTATTAGTTTTACAAGTTGTCCACAGCACTACTGCCGGAGTGCCCAACGCACTTAAATCGAACTAAATTTTACAATGAAATCATGAAATGGTCACTAAAGAAAGGAAATGTTTAACTATAATAATTCCTTCAATTACAAAGTCACTGACGAATTGAGGTTTTGTGCATTTCAAAAACTTCGGTTGGACTAAACGCACTCCACAGTGCAATTAAATGATAAACGCATGAAGTTGTATCTATCATTCGTATTCTTTATTGGCTTTTAAAAATCAATCATTATCCTAAAACACTTGATAACTTCTCAGAATCCAATTCCAAACCTGTCTTCTTTTCCACAAGGTGATGTGACGCAGACTATATTAGCTTCAGTATTTCCTGTAATTAAATTATCTACATTTATTAAAGCCCTTGAGATACAGAAATAATACTTACACTACACCTGCATTACCTGTATTTATAATCAACGTCAATAAAACAATTAATACCAACATCTTAAGAGCTGCACTGAATGGAGTCATTGTTAAATACGCCCACTACGTTCCTCGACTCTTCTTGAAGTTTAAAAGTTCTGTGTTATTTGCTTCCTTGATATCTGCAACTCTGCTCTGCAAGTACTGTAGTAATGTGAAACTTATCATCTGCTATTTCAAGCTTAAATAGGAATACTCTAATGACTATAGACTTGCATGTAATCTTAAGGATAATGATCAGCCTGACTGAAGTCGTAGAATGGTTATGAAGGTGAGTATGTCCAGTCATTCCATTATTAGTTCATGGATATTAGATTACAAAATAACCCATTAAGCGCGAAATGCTTACTAAGTAAGCAAGTTCCCAGAATTGTCACAATCAGACTAACCATTTTCCTGATAGTTATATATAAGTCACTAGTCATTAGGGGATTTGTATTTAAGCTTGAAATGCAGAGATGAGTTGGACATATCAAGGAAGGAAATAACCCAGAATTCAGACGTCCAAGAGACTAAACAAACGCAGTGGACATATTTCACGATGACTCCACTCAGCACAGCTCTTATGATGTTGGTATTACTTGTTTTATTGACGCTGATTATTAATCCAGGTATGTTTTAAATAATACATTTTACTGTTAGGGGCAATACTATATATTTATATTATTTAATTACAGACATTGCAGAAGCTAAAATGGTTTGCAACACCTCACCTTGTGGAACAGGAATCGGTAATGGAAATGGATATGATAAGGTAGTAGCAGGGGAACTGTTTTGATATGGATTGATTCTGAATACCCAATAAAAAGTCCAAATAAAAGACAAAACTTGTTGCGTTAATTGAAACTGCATCCGTTTATAATGTAATTGAACTCTAGAAAGCCAATACCTAATAAGAATTTAATTCACAAATTCGTCTCTAACGAAGAAGCTCATAATGTGCCAAGGAGCTAGTTTGTCCACCTCCACACCCACTTGGTCATGTCTTACTTTCGGTTAGATTTCAACTTTTGCCATGTTTGATCCTTAAAAAATCTGCAGTCAAAATAACACGCAATTTTAGTCGCAGTATCAACTATTATCATTACTGCATGAATGAGGCCATGAATTCTTGTTAATGTCTACATGTTCTGAGTAAATTACAACAGGAAAAAACACAAAACCTATTAATTCGTTGTTCGTCATTCTTCTTTTAGCCTCGTTAGTGTATTCCCACCAATTGCTGGCTCTATCTTTAACATAAGAAATCTTGCCTAATTAATGCCTGGAAAACTACGTACATTAAAATCACCAGCTACTGCTCATTTATTGTATTATTGATAGTGTTACAATTTCATTTGCAGCATTATTAAAATACACAATCATCCTCAAATATTATGGCACAGACAATGGGCTCAAATGACGTGTAAATCCTACCCTTAATATTTTGGTAAATAATATCAGTAGAATACTATTTTATCCTAGTAATATCAATAATAAAAATGTAACATTACAGAAATAGTTATTGCTGCTCATCGGACTGCTTAAGTTAAGGGTTGAAGATATCCACACAATCCACCGACACATACCTTATCATAAACTCACTTCATCCTACCTCTCCGAATCACTAATCCTATAAAGAATTCTGGTGAACTAAAACTCATTCCGCATTCTCTCCGTGACAGTCTTTGCTGTGGAAAAGTAGCCAAGTGGAAAGAATGTGGAAAAAATTCGCGTGTTTTTAAAATAAAGCTTATACCTCAAACACGCACCTCAAACTTATACAAGATTAATACAATATAAATCAATAAACCATGACATGAATAGCCTCCCATTTACACAAACTAGTTTAAGATATCATTGGCCATGAAACTGGAAAATGTTTGCAACTGCTATTACTTCACACGATATTCAACTGGGTTTCTACATTACCATTTCTCTTCGTTTTATCTCGTTCCGGTTATAACTACAATTAGACTGTGCGCCTTAATTTTATGAGCACTTTCATGTCTACTAGACACTTGTCAGTTTTATAAACGAACTTGCTCAATGCAGACTTACCTGATTCTCTCTGAGTTGTAAGTGATCCAAAAATGGCTCAAGCGGAAACTAAAATTTCAGGTGCGTAGTAAAGAAACATTATTGTCGAATCCTGTAATCATTTTACGGTTTATTTAATACAGACATTCCAAAGTTATTGGACGCACCATATGCAGGAGGAAAAGAACAAGGGAAATGCACGCTAATATTAACCGAAGGAGATTCAGCTAAATCACTAGTACTAGCTGGACTAGATGTACTGGAAAAGGAATATTACGGTGTATTTCCACTCCAAGGAAAACTAAGCAATGTTTCAAAGTTCACGATTGAAAGCGTAAGTATACATTTAATCCTGTGCTCAAGATAATATAAATCTCAAATGTAATGTGCAGGCCAAAAGTAATGAAAAGCTGAAGCAGATTGTAGCAATTTTAGGACTAAAATACGACAAGGAATACACGAATACAACAAGTCTACGTTATGGGAAGCTCATGATAATGGCTGATCAAGATCCTGATGGTTCGCATATAAAGGGGCTTATCATACTTTTCATTTACAAGTTTTGGCCCAGTTTGTTGAAGATAAAGTTCGTAGAACAATTCATCACTCCCATTCTAATAGCTTCGAATGCACACGAAAAGATTCCATTTTACTCAAAATACGACTTTGAAAAATGGAAGGCACAAACGAGTAATTGGGATGAGTACGACTCTAAATATTACAAAGGTGCGTATGAATAACTTGAAATAAATGTTCACTTTATTGTCAAAGTCATCAACACGGGTTCTTTGCAGGACTGGGAACGTTTAACCGTTTAGAAATTAAAGAGTACTTCTGCCAAATAAAGAAACATCGTTATACGTTCACGTACGATGAAACAAAGGACAAGGAGACGATGGATCATGCTTTCTGTAAAAATCCACAAAATACCGAAACTAGAAGGAAATGGCAGATTGAACATTTAAACACTGACAGTAAGATTGTCACATTATATTCGTGCAAGTTGGTTAGATATATAGTTGGTGTATTAATCAAATAATACTTTAGGCTAGCCATCCACCTTATAATATTATTTTGGTCTTTCTGTGTACAGGATTAAAGGAAACTTGTATGTACAAATCGGATGAGGACTTCATTTCAATTAAAGATTTTGTCATGAAAGAACTAGTGTTGTTCTACATCGAGGACAATAAACGCTCAATCCCAAGTATGGTGGATGGTCTGAAGCCATCTCAAAGGAAAGTGATTTTCACATGTTTTAAAAGAAATGACACAAAAGAAATTAAAGTACCCCAACTGGCAAGTTCAGTAGCAGAACATACCAACTATCACAATGGAGATGACTCACTTCACAAAGCAATCATTGCCCTGGCACGTTCATACGTTGGTTCCAACAATATCAACCTTTTGCAACCTAATGGTCAATTTGGAACTCGCTTGGACGGTGGAGAAGATGGTGCAGCGCCACGTTACATAAACACAATGCTTAATCCCCTTGCTCGTTTGATATTCAACGAATTGGACTCGAGCGCTTTGACACCTTCGGAGAATATGCAGAAGATGGAACCTCAGTACTATGTTCCTATTATTCCAATGGTGCTAGTGAATGGAGCAGTGGGGATTGGAACAGGCTCAAAGACTCAGATACCTCCTTTTAATCCAATAGATATTGTCAAAAATTTAATTCAACTGTTAGATGGAAAGGAAGTTAAACAAATGATACCTTGGTTCAAAGGTTTCAAAGGACAAGTCGAACTTCTAGCTGAAAACCCAACAACATATGCA
>JAQGAB010002117.1:0-13168 GCA_034696565.1 Isotomurus graminis
TTTAATGCAGTGTCAGACAACAGTTTCAGCATATTTTACGACCAACGCCTCGCTTCAACAATTCTGTGTCTATGCACCGAGAAAAGATTGGTTGGTGAGGTGGTTCTGACTAGAGAAACTGTTGGGGTGTAATAAATACATACCCACCACTCCATAGGGTCAATTTTCCGCATCTAATGTTATAAAAGTTTAAGCAGTACGATACACATACATCCACCAAGCTTGAAGAGAAAGTGACGGAGGCGGGCAAAGGAGAAAGTCTTCTGCTTTTGATTTCAGCCGTTCCTACCGAATAATTTAAAATATTGCCCTTATTTCATTGTAATTTTACTGCTTCATGAGAAAACTCTTGACAACCTCTGGTCTAGATTGGACAAGAAAGGCTATTTGTTATTCTATGAGAAAACATGCCTTCATTTCTACCACCCAGCTAATAGCATTAAGCACTGGAGCAGGAATACAGATTCTTCACCGGCCTACACTACTGTTCCAGGTGCTTATTGCTCCTTTCCAAACTAATCTTCGCCCCTTCGTCTTCCACACTTTCACCAGAATCCACAAGATCAAGACTTATAACAAATAAGAGATGCTATGCTTAACTCATTCCCTCGCCCTGGCATTCCTTATGTTCTCTATCTATCGAATTAAAATTGGATAAAGTCACGTACATCAAGCATTCTCTGAGAAAGCCCATGAAACTTTGTCTGCGAGGAGCAAACAAGAGGAAAGATTTCATGAAGAATGCATTCAAGTCACCTCAATAGGTAGAAATTATGGTTTCAAGACTTCCCAAATATTTCTGGTTGGTGTGAATTAATAAATAGGACACAGAGGATTGTTTCTGTTTAACAAAGGTCTCCTAGTCTCCTTTAACTTTCTCTAGATTAACTTTGTACCACAGAAACATTCTGTACATGAGACATTAGACTTTGTTTATTATTATTACTTGAGGCAGATTATCTAAGAGGTTAATCTCATCAAAAGTTTGAATCAAGGGAGCAGAACTAGGGCTTCTTGCCAAAACCTTATATATACACTTGTAAAGTGCCTCCCACCACATTCAAGATCTGCAATGAAGAACTAGCTACCGTTTGTGTCGTTTCTTCAGGAGAGATTTCCGGCAGGTTTTTGCTAGATTAAGAATAGTCACTTAAACCAACTCATACACTCAGGCAGTGCATCAACAAAGTTTCTCTACGAAAAGCCACCCAGCAGAAGTTTGTAAATTTTGAAAGAGATAAAATCTGTGAGGTTGATATGTGAGTACCTGATTATTTGAGAAATTGAGAGTATCTTTTGTTGTGAACATGGTTAACTGAGCAATTCAAAAGACAAAGAGGATCAAGAGGTGAAGGAGACAAGGAACCGGTATTACTGGCCATTAAGTATTCGTACGAGTAGAGACTACGCCATACTATGAAGGTGTGTGGTAAATGTTGTGGTCGTAAAAGGTAATGTTTCTTCCTGGAGAGAAGAAGAATGGAAGATCAAATCATTAAAAATTTAAGTTCCTTCTTGTTTTATTCCAAACTCTCAGTCAGAGAGAGAGGAGACTGAGTGAGCAGAGGATTCATTTTACCTGCAAACTCATTCCGATATTCAGCCAACCATTTTAATGCATTTTGCTTCACTCCCAAACTAACACTTTCCTTTCTTGCTTCACCTCAAACACACATACACACTCCTTGTGTGAACAGAGACTCCAGAGGGAGACCAACCAGTTAGATTATCCCACACCAAATTAGTCAAGGAGAAAGCATACCTTCCTCACATTAAAATTTCCTCACCAATGGACATCTTAAAATTACCTGAGGTGTCAAATTCAGTCCTGCCTTAGTGACTTAAACACACATTCACACACACACTTTCTCCCCACTCTTCTTACCATTCACACGTCCTGTGGCAAAAGGAGCTGCAGTGTGTTTTCAAATTGCACGCTCTTCGTCATCATTAGTCTCAGGAAAGCTTCGTTTGCTCATCCGGAACTGTAAGAAACGAACTATATAAAACTCCAGAGAAGCAATTGTCCATATCATTCATAAGTATTGTGTAATTTACACCATTCACGAGGAATCATATCCGTTAGACAGGAAACGATATGTTTTTCTTGCAAGACAATCAGAAAGCTTTTTCCTGACTTTAGTCTCCAAGTGGTAGGGAAAGCTCCTCTTCCACGAAGTGTTGCAGATAAGATTCCATCTTGATTCCTGAATCCAAAGGTTCTTTTCTCGCCTCGTTGCTCATCTTGTGGTTAGTCTAGCAATAATAATACTGATCTCTCTAAACGAGGAAGCAGAACTGTAACTTCCGTTTCAAAAAGTACAAAGAAGTAAAACCACCATTCCCTATCTACTCGAATGCAGCAGGAGAGACGCTCACTCTCTGTTTTCCAAGATAAAATCTCAAGCAAAGAAAAAATTTCAGTTGCAAGAAAACAATTATCGATGAAAGTTCTCGTACTTTTGACGTGAACGAACAGATAACATTCCACGCTAACTTCATACCATTTCGCCCCGGGTTGCCTCACTATCAGCCGTTCTTCTTCGCTACACTTCCTCTTGCCTTAGGTGAGTAAACTTTCACCTGAATTTTCCTTGGAAAACTATTTGTGATTTTAAAACATCCATCTGCCTGTGGATCTTTCATCAGCTATTGGAAAGTATATCCTTCTTAACAAGATATTCTGATAGGCTCTGTTCTTGTAAATTAGGAAGACTCATTGCGAAGATATGATATACAAGACGTGTTTCATGCAAGTGATTCTGGGGATAGCAGCAGTCATATCAGTTTCTGTGGCAGAAGCGGTTCTGGCACAACAGACAGAAAGCCGTCTTCATGACACTCTGCGAGGTGAGCCAAGTAACATCTCCAAGGGGTATTTCCAATTTCTGGGAAGATCGAATGAGACGGGGGAAGATGATGTCGATGTTGTGGCTGGTAAGGGCGTTTGAAGAGAAAGTTTTAATGGTACGATACAAATAGAGCGTGTGTTCTCATTTCACACGAAATGCCTTTGGCTTCCGGTGTCGGATTAATTACAGAGAAAGACGATGGAGCAGATAGTTCCTATGGACCGGGTTTGGTGAGAGAAGAGGGACGAAAGAAAGGGACTGATGACAGCATGGAAAGCTTGGAACACGAAATCTCAATGGCTAATAAAGAAATTTCTGACTTAACATTCGCCAACTTTGCTGACTCCTCATCAAATGCTGAGAAAGCTGCTACTGCTGATGACATCAAACTTTATCTTTTGGTCCAGAGACTTCTCAATGAAACTCCACTAATTGACGGGTACTAACTTCTATTTCCTTTGGTGAAGTGACTGCAAAATTAATGACAACTTCGTGTTTGATACACCAAACACACATAACACCTTTTCCGTACAGATTCGCGCTGTATTTTAGTTAGCACACTTTCACTCATTCAAGGCCAGGAAGTTAATTAAACTTGGAGTTTGTAGGGTCTCATTGCAAATCATGTCACAGTCAGAAAGCCCAATTATTACAGAATTTTTGCTTGTTTTGAAACTGAGATGGTGAAAATACATGTGTACCAGGTTTGAGACGAATGCTATTCTGCTAGATCAAGGAAGTGTTCTTCAATGAAAGCTAGTTTCACTTTGTTTGAATACACAAAATGTATTACGCCACTCGTACATCTGACAGTGTAAACTTATATTACTATTAATAAGTAATTCTTGTTTGTATTTCAGGCACAAGTAAGCAATGCCTTTTGCTTATTCACATTTATTCGTCCGCCCAGGGACTTGTAAATACCTCCAGCTATGCTTTAAGCTCTGTTGGGCATTCCTGAAACAACCATAGATAAGAAACAGCTTATTCAGACAAATGCTCACTATTAAACTATTTTGCGACAACAATTTTTTAGTGACCTCCCATGGAACCTACGAAAATTTCTCCACGGTCAACTACAGAACTTTAATTTCACGGACAACCTCAAAACCGTCCAGCCTTGGTCACAAAGTTTGTGGTCTCACACTGATCTACCTAGACTTCGTCGCGGTCGTGTTGGGGCTCAGGTAAGGAAGCTGAGACTTGCCACTTAATTTTCTTAAAAGCTCGATTTATTCCTGCTTCACTAATTAATGTGTTTGCATTGTAAGATTGTAACTGTAAGCACATATCACGAATTTATAAGGAACCTAAGGGGCTTGAATTCTTTTCGTTGTGTGTAGTTCGTACTTTCATTTAAGCTTTCATGAACCACTCGAGAGTTTCTATAAATTAACCTTATCAAGTCATGAATTACTTGTGAAGAACATAAGACATAAGCGATACACGCTGAACATCGCCTGACCGGATTCCGTGTGTTAGATGTAATAAAGTTGAGTAGTTCATGAATACTTAAACTGCTTGTAGGCTATCAATATTCAATATCTTGCATGCATAGAAAGCAGACAATTTGGGTATTGAAATACTGCTAAGGTGCTTCCCATGCCTGTAGGTCTTTTAAGTCAAGCCTTTTGTCTGCAAAATTGTGAATTTAGGATATTAGACTGCATTGAAAAATAAGTAAATTGTTCTATGCAAATGGCTATTCTTATTCGTACAAATTTTGAATTTACACATACAAAGACAGCCAATTGACAAAAGTTTCTATTTCAACTGACGTGAACGATGAATCGAGCGAGACATACATTTTCCTTATATTTTGCACATCCAATCAATAACTAAAGTTTCGTAAGAATATTTGGTGGAATAAAAGACTAGGAAACTTGGCCACTCATATTTTGTCTTACTCCAGGGCAGGGCAGGTTTGTGAAGAGAATTGCCACAAAGTGAAAGCTCACATATACAGGAACTTCCGTTCGGGTGTACATAAGTGAAAGCATTTCCCTGAAGTGATAGGAAACGTCTGAATTGTCGTTGCATGCAGAACGTGATGGTATTTTGGACAAGCGACTTAATTTACAAATCTGTTCTCTCTCGGTGTTGTTGCCTGCCGGGATCTTAAAACAAACGGAACTTGATCGTAAAATGGAAACGTGATGTTGGCAAAACCAGTTTTGGGTGGCATACGCACCGTGCCAATCTCAGAACCTGGATGCTGTTCAGATAACCTTGGAGCAGATCGATCTGATCAGACGTCTCATTGCAAAGTACCCTGAACATATGAAACTCGCTTTAAGTGCTGATGGTGACTAATTCATTTATTTATTTCTCCCGTAAGTGCTCTATCAATGTAATTAAACCCTAAGGATTTTTTTGGATTTACAAGACATCGTCAAAGCTCACAGGGAAGGCAAGATCGCCAGCTTAATTTCTGTTGAAGGAGGACATTCCATCGGAGACAGTTTGGCAACCCTCAGAGCATTTTATGATCTCGGGGTGCGATCAATGACACTTACTCACAATTGCAATACTGCTTGGTTAGTTACACAGTATAATGAGGAATTGTAATCATTCATTTCAATATCATGTCATATAATTACAGGGCTGATTCATCACTTGTCGACGCTCCCGGGAATAAACCGCAACATGGTGGACTTACCAAATTCGGACGTGTAAGTCCGAACCTTGATTAGGTCTTCATAAATTTTTCCTTGTACTTTTAGTTTATAAAAGTTACCTCATTGAACTAATCAACTGGAAATAGAATTATGGTGCAATAATACCAGATTGAACTAATATATTTTGTAGCCTCCGGGTCAGTGAGGATTGCTCTATTGAATGAATCTTTTAGGTAGATTAGTCGTTATTATTGGATTCAGTTTGAAAGGCTGGAGCGAAAGATGGATTTAGTTCATCTTCCTTCGAGCATTTGATTGTTTGCTCAAACAAAAGCCTCAATGAAACACTTGTCCAATATTTGCTACTTACGAGACAAAATACTTGCTCATTGCTTTTTATGCTTTTATCTCTCCTCTTGTATGTTTTGTATGAATTGGGTTTTCTATCCTACATCCTACATCTTAGTTCATCTTTCAGTCCTCTTGGAGGCTGAAAGCGAACAAACAACTTACTTCGTTTCAAGTATAGGAAGAAATCCAGTACTACTGGGGCTACGTAGCATTTCTTTTTCAAGATCAGTAGCGGGGGTACTGTGGCATCATTTTTTTCTTTGAGAGTGAAAGAAGTCAGACTTTCACTTTCCTGGCTTTGTGCTCAAAGCATTATCATGTCATGAGGATGGATGATCCAAGAAAGCTGTAATATGGGATTGTATGTGTTGTGGTCTTCCCCAATTGTACAGACAGTTGTCAATGAGATGAACCGCATCGGTATGGTCGTGGATTTATCACACACATCGAAGCTGACTATGATGGACGCTCTCAACGAGTCCAAAGCTCCTGTAATATTTTCCCACAGTTCTGCCTACACCCTCTGCAACTCGAGTAGGAATGTGCCTGATGATATTCTCCAAGAATTGGTACGTTCATCCATACTTACTTTCTTAAGACGTACTCCCATTCCCATGTTCACTTCTTTGCTCCCGTGTGAGTTAAAAATAACAGGAATAGTGGAAAAACACTTCCTCACGTAGATACAGGTAGATTTAGTGCAACAGTCAACAGTAGACTTATCAACACAGCTTTGACATCATCTACATACACCTCTTCTTTCTCCAAATACTGATCTTAGTGTGTCTCAAATCCCAATCCTCCTTTGACATTCTTTCTTCCTTTCTGATCAATCCGTCCTTTTTAAAGGCTTTTCCCCGGTTCAAACTCACTTTTTCTCTCTATTCTTTTAGAAGAGATCTTAAGATACTCAAGAAAATAGTACAAGTCTTATATTGGCTTGAAACAAAAAGTAGCTCAAATGTTTTCATTGCAAGTGATGGTCCTTCAAACTCCTATATATCCTAAGCCGCTTGCCTACTTTTCAATAGAAATACTCTGTCTACTCAACCGTAAGAAATGTTACAGTCAAAAGTTAACTTTTTGAGAATCCCTAAGCCTCTTACTCCTGAGAGAATTAGACTAGAAGAAAAAGAACGTACAAAAGTTTTCCTTAGCATTTTGAAAGGTTATTTTAATTTTACCTACGAATTTCACGAATTAAGTCTCTCGAAGGATTTACATCTTTCAATAAACCTTAAATTCCATTCACGCTTACAAAGAATTTCAATTGAGAATGAATTTTCAGATCCACAACCGAGGAATGGTTATGGTCACATTTTACAATTACTTTGTTAAGTGCCACCCCAACGCTACTGTACGTGATGTCGCGGGTGAGATGGTTATATTCGTATTTCATTGCTTTTACATTGTAAACCTAGTTTCGTAGACTTGCTATCAATCACCATTATTTTATGTTCAAGTCTTAAATCTCTATTGTCGGGGTTATGTCAGATCACATTAATTACATCAGAGGAAAAATCGGCATTGGAGGAATTGGAATCGGCGGAGACTTTGATGGAATAAATCGGTAAGTCCGCTTGGGGCTTCGGTTGAAGGGATTTACTTTGCCGGAGAGCAGAGGAAGAGAAAGTTTTAGAAGTAAAATCAAGGAAAATTTTATATGCACATAATTTTTGTGGCAAACCAACACTCGTTTTATTGCACAACTTGTGAGTATTTTCACTTGACAGAAGTCAGAGAAACGACTTTTCTATATCATAAAAACTTTGTGGAGGAGTGAACCCAAAGGCAAGAGGGACTCGGTGGTTAGACGTCGTCTATGTGAAGATAGTAAATGTATGATATTATTATGATGGCTTTCTCTGCATCCACCCAGTTTACCCAAAGATACATGCATAAGTAGAACTGCCAAGTAAAATGGTTTCCACAATTCTCCCGAAACTACCTATACACCCACAGGGTCACCTCCCCGTACTACCTACTTTAAATGATGGACGACACCATCTCAATCCATTACGTCCTATCAGTAGATTTATTATATGCTAACATGTGACATCTTTAACATACGACGGATATGAAAAATGTCTGCCAAAAAGTTATTTTCTTTGTCTGGACAAAGTTTTTCAAACTTTTATCAATTTGAGTATTTCATTGTCTTGGGTTTCAAAAAAGGTTTTTCCATTCATGAAAGTTTTAATTAAAATTTTATTTAGTGCATATAGAAAATTTGAATGTCCAAATGTCCACTACATAAGGTGTTAATATTGATTCTGAATCAGAATTTCTGATACTACTTTTCGTTATAAATAACTAAGGAAGTTGTGGTTTAGATGGGAAGCCAATAGTAATACTATAATTAATGTGAAGTAGAGAGTTTGTGATTTCTTGTTCCATGATTGGACTACTCATTCATGAGTTTCATAGTCACTGTATTTATGCATCACTGTCACAGCTAAGCCAACGAGAATGATGCTAGCAATTAAATCTGGAATCGTTGCTGAATAATATAATGGTTGACCACATCTTAAGTAGAGAAGTAGCGGGCTGTAGTCCTTTTCAGGTGTCAGGTGCTTCAGACTATCTTCGAATTTCTTTACGATTTCAAACCAGCCCGTCATTGACAAACCTTCATTTGTCTTCATCAGATAAACTGTGAGAAGGCAAACAATTATGGTGACAAATATCATGAAGTGAATTGTGAGCCAGTATCTGGCTCGATGTCGGATGTTCTACATAAATGAAAATTAAGAATATCATTAGAAATATCTTTGGTGTAAAGATTCGAAAGCTGTTGCATATTCAAGTACCTTAGAGTCAGAGAAAACAATGACGAAAGATGATACTAGTTGAGTCAACCCTGCCACCATTGCAATGCAACAGCAAGTAGTTAAGATAGGTTGATTTTTCTCCCAAACATGCTTTAGGTCCTGTAAGATTTTTTCAAATTGCTTTTCTTCATCGTTTTTGTCTTTCTTCGAACTAAAATCGGGCACATGAGAATCATGTAATTTCTTATCGAGCTTTATCATTTGCGTCCCAAATATCCAACTGGTTCCCAAAAGCATTACCAATGACATTATCTACAAAATCTCAATGTACTTTAATTTCTTCATTGCCTCGTCATTTAATTATTTATCTTACCACCGATATCCCGGCTAACGATTTAAGTCCTGTCGTTAAAGAAATCCCCATGTTGCAAAAAATCTTTAATACAACCAACGGTCAGCCTTACGGGGAGCTTGCTCTTTCAAAAATAAACTGAAGCAAGTACAACAGCAAAACGTATCAGTCTTATCTTTGGTTCTGTGGTAATGACCCACATCCGCTCTTTAACTATGAACTTAGGTTGGCCTCCGTCCTTAATTATAACTGCCGTTTTCTACACTGCCAACTTGTATATGTTCTTTAATGGTTCATATTTTATGTTTACACTATTCAGAACTCCAGAGGGACTAGAAGACGTGAGCATGTATCCAAATCTCTTTGTTGAACTGGCCCGGAACCCAGGTTGGTCTAATGACGACCTGAAGAAAGTTGCTGGAGAAAATTTCCTCCGTGTTTTTCGAGACGCTGAGCAAGTATGTTGCATTTAGATGTTCATTTTTTTATACTTTTCCTCATTACTGCACCCTGGTTTCTCCCTGTCCCAACGGAAGACTAATTTTTGCTTCATCTCATGTCTGCGTCCAAGCCGTCAGTCTCACTTACGTCCCCCCTCTGAGATTTGTCCTGCTGTCGTAAGACACACAGTCCTTCTCCGTGCTTTCTTTCCGTGATTTCCTAACATAAAGCAGCTGAAATCTACCAATCCATTTTTCTATGTCACTTAAATATCCATCAGTTTTTTCCAACTCAAACAACTTTCACTGTGAAAATACCGGTTACCTTTCTCTTGCTTCCAGATGAGGGACACTATGCGATCTTCTGGGGCTACGGCTTCTTTCGAGTACATGCCCATGGTTGTGTATCCGAAAGAAACTCTCAGATGTCGGTACAACATGTCCAACTCTCCAACCTCTTCCATCCACTGATGCAGGTTGGAGAAAGCATGGGTGGTGGTAGTGAACGCAAATAATATCACGCTGATGATAATGATAACTTTTACCTTTCACCATCATGCCTTCTATGGTTATTCTCGTGCTTGAATTGCTCCACAAGTCATTCCAGAATTTGTTACTGCCTTTTACTTTAGGCATTTCTCATTACATTGTCCTTGCGTGATGAGAATATCTACCTTCCTATCTAACTCGCATGTTACCAACCCACATGTCTACATTTGTGAGGTCTATTTGGATGGAGAAGTAATACCACATCTCCGTAATTGATATGTGCGGTCAGAGGGCATAATGCGAATGGATGAATATCAAGAGGAAAAGTGGCTTTATTCCTAGCCTCACGTTTCATTTGCAAACCGACTTTGGTATTAAGATAAGTCTCCCAAAATTAATCAGCCTTGTATACACAGGGATTTGGCATCCTGCAGCTGTTTGCAAAGCGCACTTTATGACTTTCCTACCAATGTCGGAGTCGTTTCATATAATGCAGATTTTCCAGATAATATTAAGGTGAAATGCAATACTTATGAATATATTATTATAAAACATTATTCGCCTTACTATAGCCTCTATTGCATAACCTAGGCATTAGTGGAACTTGCATGTGATTCAGATGCCAAATTAAATCAATAATAGATTCTACACAACAAGTAAATGAACTTGGTAATTTAAATATTTATTAACTACACATTTAGTACTATTAATATTATTAGTATTAATAGTCGAGCGTAGAATAAAATCTCGGTCTCAGTGCATGGTGGAAATTCACAAGATTCCTCATTGTACACCGAGTATACACATCAGTAATATTTGCTCAATGAATTGTGTACTCTTTCTTTCTGTCTTATCGACTACATATCTTCATTGTGGCTTCTATTTCATGGCTACCTTTGGACTACCAGATTGAAGTGATTGACTCATCATAATCAGTCGAAATGAGAATGTGTACGTCGAACAGTAAGACTGCGTGGGAGTATGCAAGCAGTAAGTTTAGTAAATTATATCAATATGTAAACGTACAAGTTATTTCAGGTGAATTGTAATAATGTGTTATCATAAGTCACACTTAAGATTAGGTTAGATTATGTTCTGTGGCCCTCTCCTTGGGGATTATTATAGATACTATTCAATTATAATTGTCACAATTCAATTAAACAATTCACCTGGACATAAGATTATTATTCTAAATGTAATTAAGTAAAATTGGTAGTTATATGCTGGTCCTCAGAAAACTCAATTGCAAATTGACTATTTAGTTACAAGGTACACAAAACTAGGTGTATCAACACTTATATTTATCCCTTGTTATACGAATGCCACATTGCATCGCGCACAAGGTGTTGCTTTCTCACGAGTTATGTGCTCATATAAACTAACAATAATTCGCTAAATGTATAGTACGATCACAAATCTGCACATACCAATATTACAATTTGATTAACCTTGCGTCTCCAGAAATGCCTTTATACTCAATAACACATTTAATAAGTCCTGTCGCTCTTTAGAATAAAAGGATGTTTAACCTTCGGACTTACATATGGTTTACATTACACACGTAGTTGTGCAAAGTCAAGGAAGCACTGGCATTTTAAGTGTAAGCATCCTTGCAATTCAAGGACACACTAACAAGAATACATTTTCTGTTGACTAATTACAAAAAATACACATTATAATGTTCATATACTGTTGTATAATTACTGTGGTCTCGTTATACAATTTATAAATCAAACCGATGGTGAAACACAAAAATTATTCTATCCAAACTGGCTGGATGCACTTGATTTTTTCTGTCACAGGAATTGGGCTTTTTGGCTCAGCTTCTGAAAGAATGGCTTGGGATGAGCCGAGGCTCACTCGAAAGGGTTCAATTGCAGGATCATCATCCCAATAAGTCGAAGTAAATGTCGGAGCAAGCAGTGAAATGACCAAAACCAACCCTCCAGAACAAAAACCAGCAAGTCCGATGAGCTTGCATCGATCGAGATTCTCATTAAATCGACGAGCATCATTGTCAATAACTTCGAGGTCCCCACTTCTTCCCAATATTACTTTTTGCTTCGGGATAGCATAGCCAATGATTATAGCTACAGCTCCCAGTAAAAATAGAGTTGCTCCTATAATAAGTCCCACTTTGAACCAAAGTGCTCCGCAACGACGTCCTTTTGGATGAATCAAGTACTGGTACTCCTCCTCCTGCCAAACAATATCAGATAGAATTTCATAAGAATGTTTTATCAAATAACAGTCATTTTCCAGTGGACCCAAACCGACTTTCACTTCATGGAAAATAATTCTCAACATTCCTATACTTTCTCCCGGATTGAAAAGGAATGCGCTAGCTCTCTTCCTTAGTATAACTATTTTATATAACCAGTTATGTTACACCGAGTAGGAAATCGATGCTGTCATACTGGTCAAACTAGGTTTCATAAATTATAAATCCCACTCCCACTTCTTGTCCCAAAGATAACTGTGTCGTATATAGTAGAGAAAGCAACAGGAGAAAGTTTACATTGCAAAAGTTTACATTACATTAGTTTACGTCTATCCTGTCACACTTAATATTTTACGCTATCTCTACGGGAAGGATTTAAATTAGCGAGTTCTCAAGAAAACATCGTCCTGAAGGCTTATTATAAAAGATGAATCTTTCATGCTTAACGTAACGTAATACATGGCGTGAAGGTAATTTGTGCCTGAACGAAATGACTTCAAACTAGTTCAAACAGCCTACATAAGTCTTTGATCGAGAAAGAGATAAGAAGACGTGACAAAAAGAAAAAGCCTCGAGTCCCATGAAACCTGCTAAAGCTTTTTGGCTGTTACTTTCCCTATTTGGATACCATCAACCATACCACCAATGTAATCTCCGCCCACGCAGATAAACTCGTTCGTATCGCACTTATTCATCCATCCTGTCGCACACTTCACTTACTTCTGTGCTTACTTTCTCTACTATAACTATGCCTTCAAATGATTAAATTTAAAATTGGCTATCTCTGCCAAAACTATACTCCTCAAAGCTGCTTCAAAATCAACGGAGAAAGTTTGTGGGCTCAGTAGTTGCGAAATCAAATTACTTCCCTCAAGCCTCAAGCCATACGCATTCAGTTACATTATAGGTTGTGAAGTTTGCTACATCAAAGGAACCCATTGAAATTGCAGTTCGGCATGCTTTCATTCAAATTAATCTTCAAGACTTTTAGGAAGTAAGAGTCGAATATTGAATTATTTATTATACATGCACTTTGTATACTTGGAATCCTGCGCAGGTAAGTTCATACCTGTC